>JAVQJG010144241.1:0-13477 GCA_036024015.1 Craterocephalus amniculus
AGCTCATAGATAAGACTTTGGCCCTTAATGCTGGAGCTCAAAGATGACCATTGTTCAAGAAAGTTTAGGGAGGGCTGTGACTCCCTTACAGGTGCTGGACCAAGTGTGGTGGGAACTGAAGATGGATGACGACTACGCAGCCTCGCAAAAAATACACACACCCATTTGTAGTGCACCACATACGCACACATAGCCACACGTAAGTGCCTCACAGGCACACACATAGACACACGTATTATATGTGATATAAAAAGGAGGTCTTAGCTAGGCTAAAGCAGGTCTCTTCAGGTTGTGCTGGGGGACTCTGCAGCACGTTGGTGCAACAGAGATCAGCAGCTAAGGCTACGAACAGACCTCCTCTTGAGAGTTATGTATTTTCTACTTTTTCTTCAAACAAAGAATTGTCAATTGAAATAGCATAATTCTGGTGTTTGTCTCTTTTCTTATAATGCTGAATTAAACCAACACGACTCCTTCTGATATTTAACAGGTAAAATGACTTCAATCAAAACACAACACAGGCAACAACATCAAGAGTTAGAGTCATGATTAGAGGAACCTTGCTCCTACTAGCAGTGAAACGGAGCATTAGCATATACTGGAAATAACGCTAATTTATTGACTGTCTGAATGGGCCGTAACAGGTTGTCTGCATACCTTAGTATTTTTGTAAATGTAGGCTCACCTTGGAGTGGAGGTAGTCATGCTGGTAGCTATTAACAGGCTTTCCATCCAGCAGCACTTGGCCTTGCTGAGGAAGGTAGAAATTTTCCAGCAGACTCACACAGGAGCTCTTTCCACTGCCTGACGGCCCAACCAGGGCGGTCACCTCTCCGGGCCTCAGCGTGAATGATACTCCCTTCAGAAGGAACCAAATTACACAGTAATTTACTTAAAAATAAAAAATAAAAATACTTCACAGCTGAATTACCAAACTATGAAAGAGAAACCAGATTTATCCAAACATCATAGAAGGAATCACCCTTGAGGACAAACCTTGAGAATATCGGTCTCAGGACGCGTTGGGTAAGCAAAGGTGATGTCTTTAAATTCCACCAGGCCGCAGCATGTGTCCGGAGCCTCTGTGCCTTCAGCTGGGTGTTTGGGTTTCCTGTCCAGATACTCGAAAACCTTCTCAGCAGCTCCGACTCCCTGCATGAGTCCGGTGTACACCGACGCTATGCTCTGTGAAAGAGGGGGTTATGGATTTTATTGCCATGTATTTATATATATCACTGCTGTCACACACTCCATAACAGACTGATGAAATACCTCGAGACACTCTCCCAGCTCCAGCATGTATATGAAAAAAGAAATTAAGGCTCCGCTGCTCATCTGACCGGTGACCACAAGGTGGCCTCCATAGTACAAGATAGCAACCTCAAGAGCAAGCTCCGACATCTGGAAGACACACACAATCTCTGCTGATGATCTCCCTCTCACACACAGGCTGAGTTAGACAAACACAGTGATTAAGCTCTTATTTAGAGAAGCAGCTGCAGATACCTACACAACTGGACCACATGTAGCAGGCATAGGCCAGGGCCTGCTTCTTGTTGAGCTGGAACATGACTAGGAGCTTAGCGTAGTAGGAGTCGGTCTCTCCGCTCTCGTTGGCAAAGCTGCGCACCGTCTTCATCGACGAGATGGTTTCCTCTGCGACTTTATTGGCCTCTGCAAGGGTTGTTTGCACCTCCTTGGTCAGTTTCTGAGGGGAAAAAAGAAAACATATGAATTGTGCTCCACTCCATTTCATTACAGAAAAATCATTAATTTAGAGAAAAATAAAAGAGAATCTTGATTTGGATTTGATTATATTTAACCTGTTGAATTGTTTGTTTGTTTGTGTACAGAAACTTGGCTGTAGTTCCAGGTTTTTCCTAAATAATGCAAACTTTGTACCAGCCATGTGCAGCTATGTAAAGCAGCCGAGTAGAAAAACAGACAGAAATACTTTGCCTTGTAGTATTCGCCATAAAGTTTGGAGACGAGGGCGATGAAAGGGAACCCCATGATGGTGACCAGGGTGAGTTTCCAGGACATCCCGAACATGAAGATGAAGAAGCCGGCACCCTTGATGATGCTCCGTAAGAAGACGTTTACATTCTGGGAGATGAGGTCGCTCACCTGGGTTGTGTCAGCTGACAGGCGGGAGATGATGTCACCTACAGGCAGAAAGGATGTGTGACATCAGAGGAATTTCAGACGTGGGAGGAGTTAGTGATCCACATGGAGGGAAAGCGAGGTGTTTCCTCTTTACCGGTATGGTTTTCATCAAAGAAGCCGATTTCCTGCTTCATCAGAGTTCTGAATAGGTGACTCCTGAACCGAAGGTTTAATCTGGCAAACGTCAGGGTGAAAACACCTCCTCGCACTCCCATGGCAAGGGAGCTAAAGAGATAGAAAAGAGTCTGGATAGAGGTGGTGGCATCAGATAGGAGATAATATAATCCTTGTTCTTGTTTGTAAGGCTGCCTGTAAACTACTTTCCCTCATATGGAACAATAAAGTTACTCTGTAATCCAGCTAAGGGGAAGGCTTATTAACATTACTGCACCATCATCGCAGTACGTGTAACTAAATACTAGAGTTGGGCAATTTATTGAGATTTTCTAATATATCGAGTTTTTGTCACACAAGATATAAGACGAGGGAATATTGTTTTTATCGAGTTGACTTGTTTTGAGTTAAAACTCTCTTTTTTTAGCGTTTTGCAGAACTTTATCCTTCTTATGGTCATTGAAAGTTTTTTTTAAAATAATTTTAATACACATCTACTTTAATTTCAGTCAAATATTTTAATGCACATGTGCTTCTGATCCTTAATAAAAGTGCATTTAGCACTCAATGCTGTAAATTTTAACTGTCTCTTTGTTTACTTGACCAAAAAATATTATATAGAGATTTATAACGCATATTATGATTAAGGAAAAAAATTATCGAGATATGAAATTAGGTTCATATCGTCCAGCCCAAATGAATACACAGCAATATTCTGCTGGATTCATGTTTTGCTGTTTTAGCTTTACTTTTTGAAGATTTCTTACAAATGTGATCCCTTAAAAATGAACCTATTATCATTTTTCTCAGTAATTTGGCCCAGACAGGTTGAAACACCGCACCAGAACAGTTGAGCTATCCTTTGTGATGCAGCATCACCAAGCTCCTGTTTCTGCTTCTCAATACTGGTTCAAGGCATTTTATATGTTCAATTTGCACAAAGGCTGACTGGGATGAGCCCAGTTATACGAGCCATTACCCCAACAGACGACTCACCTGACCAAAGCCAGTGCTGCCAGCATGATCACTGGTTTAGCAAAGTACTCCATGCTCTGGTGGACCACAATACTGTCTATGGCCTTCCCGTAGAAGTAAGGAATGAAGGCCTCACCTGGGAGAGAGGGGGGATGATCCATGGCATTACATAAATTCAACATTTCTTTATGAAGTAGTTTGAATAAGCAAATCATTAAATCATGGCTAGATTTGTCAGTTATTTATTAATCTGTCTTAAACAAAGTGAAAAAGTATGTTTGGTTCTTGATATTTAGTAAAAACAAAACAAGCATGGTTGAAATTGTTCTTAGCTTAGAACATCTGATCAATATGATCTTAAAAAAACACCTCAAGGAGAGATGTGTTCAGACATAGAATGACTGAGAATTATACCTTCATTGTTTCATTAACATGGTCAGACCAATGAAAGTATGATGGGAAAACCTATAGTTTACTACAGCGGGTGGATGAAATAACGGACATCAGGGTTACAGCTTTCCAGTACTTTTACAACACTGATGAATCACGTAACTGGGTGTGTAAGACTTACTGAAGTTATATATGCCCTCTGGGTCAGAGTCTGTAGACATCTTATACAACAGTTCAAAAGTCTTTACCCGGCCATCATTTCTTCACCTTCAAATGAGCCAGGGAGTTTTGTAATCTTTTAAAATGATCTTGCTGAAATTTAGTGCAGCAGGTATGTGCGATAAATTCATCTAAGAGCCTGAACCCCAACATTACTGTACCAGTGTGGGATCAGCTTGACAAAGAATAAATAGTTTAAATAGTTGAGTATAGATTGCTTTAGTCCATAGCCTGCTGTTCAGTGTGAGTAAGGCTGATGGTCTCATTTTCTTGAGGTCCCAAGTGCAAACCTCAGGGCCCAGTCTTGGAACCCATTTTATTTATAGTCCATTTGCAGAAACTTAAACTGGTGCTGAATGCTGGTAAATCTGAATTCATGCAGTTTCCAACCTTCAGTGACCCCCTGACAAGTGCACCACAGATTACAACTTTTAAGGGGAACACCATCAGACACAAGCTACTATAGAGATTTTAACTTGTTACACTTATTCATTGGCTGTTGATGTTTATGCATCAAACAAATTCACTTTTACATGGAAGCTGTGAAAGAAATGATGATTGTCATCCCATTGAATTTTATCTTGTCAAATAAAGAATTTTTTATTTTTTTTTTAAAGTGGCTTAAGAAGCCTGGGTAACAATTCCTGAGACAACAAATAAATAAATAAAAATTGGCAGCCCAGAAGACACTCACAGACTGCAGAGATGAGGAGAAACAGGACGGCGACGGAAAGCAGGCTGGCATCGTTTTTGCAGTAGGTAAGCAGGCGTCCCAGTGTTGCCCCCGTGCTGGCCTTCTCCTGCCTCCCCTTCTCTTCCTTCTCCTCATCCTCCTCACCAGCTGTCTCCACCAGCTTCTCCGTGTCCTCCGCCCCCCTTCCTCCTCCACTACGGCTGCTGCTGAGGCGGTTCACTGAGTTGGACTCCTTCCCAAGCTGCTTCCAGAGCAGCACAACACCCAGAGAAGAGGCACAAGTCCAACAGACGAGGCTGAGGAACCAGGGCTGCTGGCTCAGAGGCTTCAGCTCAGTCAGCATCAGCATCTTAGCCAGAGCATAGGTGATGACAGACATGCAGATGAGGAGAATGAGAGTGGTGCCCTTTGCCACTCTAGATGGGCCATCCTCTTTATTCCATTGCACCCCTATGAAGGCTCCCAGTAGGAGGGATGCTCTGAGCAGCAGGGTCCCCCAAAGGTCCAGGGCAGACTGCAGGATGTTAAAGTCCAGGATCTCATTTCTGAATATGGTCAGGTGGGATCCATGTATGTAAAGGACAGTGGTGATGACACTGTCCAGCAAAGTGAACAGCACAGTGCAGCTAGCGATTACTTTGGAGCCCATGCTGACAGAACTTTAGCACTTCCGGTTCAGCATACAACTTTAAACTATGTGAAACTAGCTAGATCCAATCAAACCTTACATGCGGCATCATAGTGAAAACAAAATGAATAAAAATATTAAAAATTCTAAGAATGGTATCAATTACGGCGAAAAATGCATGTTTTTTTTATTTACGCTTTTATTTGACAGGATTTTACTTCCGTCCTCCAGCAGCAAATAGTTATTCCGGACGGACAGGACAACGACAATATTAACCCACGCCGTAAACACTTTTCAGGTTGTAAAAGCTGCAGAGAGAAGTTAGTCTTTTGCCTCTGGAAATTAGCTTTTAGCATTCGTTGAGAAGTGGCATCAAGAAGCAATTAAACTCCCATGTTTGTCCTGTCCTTACGTCTGTTCGGTCGGGTGTCCAGAGGATTGTTAAAGTGACTGCAGCTTTTCTTTGTGTATGGTTTATGCTCATATGTACACACAAAAGCAGATCATGCACGCCTCACCCCGAGTCAAGATATGTTTCATCAAATGACGCAAGCCTGAGACCTGTCAAGCAGGTACCGGTATCAAAGATCGTCTATGATACAGACGACTCAGGCTGTAGAATTACATTACGGTGTTACTGATGTGCTCTAGCGAGAAGAGCAAGAAAGTAATGTGTGTAGGCTATATACAGCTAAACTTCGCTTCTCTGTGGTCTCCAAGTATATACAATCAGCAAAGCACGCGCATTTAATAACAGTCCAAGTCCGTAGTGTATTTTAAATTTTTATATTGAGTTGTACATCTTCTCTTTTTAGCTTCTTTGACGTATTAGTTGTTACAGAAACGAGAGCAATGTAGCTCCTCCTAGCAGACGCCTCTGTTGTTCCAAGAGCTCCCACTAGGCGACAGCTACAGCCACTGCCAAATTTTGCATGGTTATTATTCTTCTGAAGTTCATTAAAAAAATGACAGACTAAAAGTAGTTAAGTTGAAGTGTCAGTCTAAAAGACTAAAAATTTTCCCGCTAAAATTGCATCTAACAACCTTTTTAACACACACCTAAATCAGTTTTTTTTCAGCTGTTTAAAAAGATTTTATTTAATTCATTTATTTGTACAATACTTTTAATTTAAAGTGTCATTGCTTAAAATTCTATTTCAAGTTTTAACCAAATTTACATAGGTCACTGCTTTCTAGTCTTTATTCAGTCATTTTGATTTCAGACTCTTCAAATGAAACAACCCACAGCTCCTTCCACTTACATGACTGTTAAAAGCAAACATCACATACTCATTCAACCCGCATCTGAGTTTAATCCTTTCAGTCCAAGACTTCAGGCAGCTGCTGGCAACATCCTCTCATGCTCTGTTCATGTCCTCTGTCTCCCTTTCCCCTCATTTGTCCACATTAGTGACCGTCTGAACCATCCAAGTGATACTCCAGCTCGGTCTTAATGTCGTCCGAGCTGCTTTGCTCAGTGGACAGCACAGTTTCAACAGGAAAAGACAAATATAATCCCTCCTCTTTCCCTTTTTTGGGCGAGGGTGAATCCCCTTCAGCAAAAAGGGGATCTGTCATTTTAAAGTCAATTGTGTGAAAGTGCAACACACGGAAAACAAAAGGTGCTTCTGTGGCAAAAACCTGTACTGTAGGAAAAAGGTGCTAGATTGGATTAACACTACCCCGTGACCCAACCTATATTTATAACTAATCAAAGATAGCGTCCCTTCCACTGCACTAAATTCCTTAAATAACATGTTACATGTGAATAAGACCACATCAGAAAGCTGGATCATATTTAACAGGGTCATTAATCCAAAGGAGTTTCCTGTGTGACTGTGGAATTACCTGAGAGAGAATTCATTCCCATTCAGACCTGGAACAAGCATCTCCTGGCTGATCACGTCATAAGCTCTTAGAAACCTGGCAAAAATGAGGAGCTTTCAGGGAAACGGAGAATGTATTGGTATTTATAACAAGGTGCATCCAGTCATGGATGAGCTATAGGTAGGTACATCTTACTGTGAGCAAACAGTCCTTTTCTTCACAGACTGATTCAGAATGAAAAACTATACAGTTTTGTGCTCTGCAACATGCTCTGTTGTACCTTTACTGCTTCCATATTGTGATCAGTGAAATCTTTGTATAAATAAATAATAATGCACTACAACCTTAATGTGACTCAGAAGAATATGAAACATGCTGATGAATAATAATGTAATTTAGTTACTAAATGTATTTATGACTTTACAGAAACATCTGTAGACCTGCTGATGTTGTGTCGCACAGCTGTCTGTGTGGGCTATGCATTTATTTGCATAAACAGCAGGTAATTAAGACCATATAAGCGCTGATGTCGAGATACATTTCAACAGGCATGAAAATATGAGCTGATAATTTCTGATCCAATCGGCAAGGATCCATCTATTAACTCATTGTTTCTCATTTTCTTGTGATTATGTTTTATAAAAGTTTGCACAATCTAATGGAAAAAATGAAATAATAAGAAGTAGAGTAAGAGCGATTTCTAAAACCGACCCGGATAGACACTTTAGGTTTCCTTTACCTGTAAATGCATTTAGATACACATCTTGCAACCGATAAAGCATCGGTTTTTTGCACTGGAAAGGCTTCTGGCCATTTACTATAATAATCAACGATAAGTGTGACACTTGTGTTGCCGTGCAGAGTCTCTGGGAAAGGCCCTGATGTGGAGTCTCATGCTCTGTTCATGTCCTCTGTCTCCCTTTCCCCTCATTTGTCCACATTAGTGACCGTCTGAATCATCCAAGTGATACTCCAGCTCGGTCTTAATGTCGTCCGAGCTGCTTTGCTCAGTGGACAGCACAGTCTCAACAGGAAAAGACAAATATAATCCCTCTGCTTTCACTTTTTTGGGTGAGGGCGAATCTCCTTCAGCAAACAGGGCATCTGTCATTTTAAAGTCAATTGTGGGGATGTTGTGTGTCCTGCGTTTAGCATTCTTCTTCTTCTCTTGTTTGTAGGCTGCGTTCATATTGGCTATCACCTGAAAGTGCAACACACGGAAAACAAAAAATTGTTTTAAAAAGGTGCTTCTGTGGCAAAAACCTGTACAATAGGAAAAAGTTGCTTGATTGGATTAACACTACTCACTGACCCAACCTAGTTAAGACCTGGAGCAAGCGTGTCCTTGCTGGTCATGTCATAAGTGCCAATATTCATGTAAGTATTTCCACATAACATCCTGGACCACAAATCAGATTTAAACAACATTTAGGTGCTGTCAGGTAGATGTACAAAAATGAAAGCTGGGATAGGATAACATCTGGATTATCAATACATATCCCAATGTTCACCTTCATGCTATAAATCAGTCTCTGATTAGATATTGGCTTCTTAATGATCCAGATCCTTAAATCACAGAAAATTTTGTGCTCAACCATGTTTGCGTTAATTTCTGAAATCTGGCAAAAATGAGGAGCTTTCAGGTTTTACAGAAACATCCGTAGACCTGCTGATGTTCTGTGTTGCACAGCTGTCTGTGTGGCCTGTGCGTTAATTTGCATAAACAGCAGATAATTAAGACCATATAAGCGTTCATGTCGAGATACATTTCAACAGGCATGAAATTTGAGCCGATCATTTCTGATAGAAATTAGCAAGGATCCATCGATTAACTGATTATTTTTAATTTTCTAACAATTCTATCTCATAATAGTTTGCACAATCTGATCAAGCAGGTGCCTCACACTTTCAGTGTTGAAAGAAATGGAGAACATAAAAACAATGTGCTGAGACACACTGTTATCTTGTTCTGCTGCCCCCCCGAGTGGCTACATGTAAAACATTCCCTGACCTCTTAAATGTCTTGCCTCAAAGGAGACCTTAAGCAGCTGAAGCCTGTGGGTTCAGGCTTGAAAATCTTATGATGAAAAAGTATTTTTATTCCTTTGTAAAGGAGTAATTTTTTATTTTTTAAGTTTGTATTCTGGATTAAATAGTGGCAAACTGATCATGGAAGAGTAATAACTTTCATAGCAAAGATGGGAGACCACCGCTGTATCAACAGTGTTCATTTTCATTGATGGAACATAAAATAAAGTGAAATACCAGCTGCTTAACAGAATTCTGTTGCTCCTGCATTATGGCCATATGTTTAGAAGCCTTCTCATTTGTGGAATAGATGTCCGGTTCTGGGTCATCATAATGCAGCAGGTTCAGTGTAGTCTATATAGAAAACAAGACATTCAATAAAACAAATAAACCCAAATATATGAATGCATTAAGAACCGTGTCATCTCTTGCAGGCCTACCTCATGTGGTAAATTGGCCTTCCTGTTAAACATGAGAGTATAAGGGTTAAACTTGGTGGTAGGGTTGGTGGAGGTGCGGAACAAAAACAGGACGGGGTCTAAGAAGTCATCCCATTCGGACTGCTTCTCCGCTACCATCTGCACCACGGCTTCCTTCAGCAGCGAGCTGGTGCAGTCGTGGAGCGGGTTGAGCTGAGGCTGATCCAGAGGAGAAACCTTCTGCATGATGCCCCATCTGTCACACAGCAGCTTTATCACCTAAAACACAACACAAGGTCAAACACCTGACCTGTAATCACAAACCGATGCCGGGATTTACTGCTCACCTCGTCGCAGAAGTCAGCATTCTGCGTGCACACGATTGTTTTAGGGGCACCAAACCTGATGGAATAGGATGAAATAATAAGAAGTAGAGTAAGAGCGATTTCTAAAACCGACCCGGATAGACACTTTAGGCTCCCTTTACCTGTAAATGCATTTAGATACACATCTTGCAACCGATAAAGCATCGTTTTTTTGCACTGCAAAGGCTTCTGGCCATTTACTATAATAATCAACGATAAGTGTGACACTTGTGTTGCCGTGCAGAGTCTCTGGGAAAGGCCCTGATGTGGAAAGAAAACAGGTTTTAGACATACAGAAAGAAGCCATCCAGCAGAAATAACCACACATAAAGGGTAACAACCTATAATGTCAATCCCAACAATATCCCATGGCGCGTCCACTTTGATGGGCCGAACCATCCTTGCCAGGTTTTTACTTCTCTCTGTGTGCTGGCACGTCTCACACACCTTGATCTGAAACGGTCACACAAATTACACATAATGATTGCCATGTCACAGTGACATTAACACAACACAACAGCAGACAGATCAAGATGTGTGTACCCAGTCCACCACGTCTCTGATGATCCCCAGCCAGTAGTACTTGCTCTGGATCCTGTGGACGGTCTTTTTTTGGCCCAGATGATGGCCAATGTCGTTGAAGTGGGAGTCAAGGAAAATCTGTCTCTTCCTCTCAGTCTCAATGACCACCTCCCTCTTCTCGTCTTTCTTGGGTCCCACATAGTACAGCTTTCCCTCTAAAATGGATATTAATAAACGAAACAGGTCTAGATGTTCAACGGACTGTTGCGTTCAATCTTGTAAGAATTTCACGTTATTCCCTTTGCTTAATTTAAAATTTATGGACTTGCAAAGAGTTATAACCCTCATACTACAACACAGTGTACAGACCAGCAAACTGTTCCCGGGGCTTTAAAAGAGATTTTTTAGACTATTAAGTGAAGGTTTTAAAAGCAGCCTTACCGTCAATTATAAATTTCTGCGCGTATCTTTTGAGATTCTTCTTCCGTAAGGGACTCATTGTCTGAGGAAAACTGCCTTTAGCCACAAAAGTATAAATGTCACTGAGTTTGTTGGAGCTGGATTCAACCACCTCCTCCTCGGCTACTTGCAACGACTCCACGTTTAACATTTCCCTCAGACACCGTCCAACTCAGACAACAGATATGTGCCGACTGCTATCCAGCATAGTCAGATGTAGAGCAGGCTCTTGCTAATGAAAACACAACATAATGAAAATAGCACCAAAACAAAAATACGAAGCCAAGCCTCTGCTCGGTGTTTAACTTCTTCTACATTTTTCTCTAAGTAGTTTGTGTCTATTTTATACACATAAGCGCCCCCCTTTGGTAAAGATGCGGTACTTCATGCCAGTCTTCATAACGCAATGTTACATATTTATCTGGAAATATTTTAGATTAAAAATACTTCCAAATATTTACAAACAAATAATTAATCCTTATTTATTTCCAACAATTATAACATAATTAAATGAATTATTTTTCACCCAAACATGTCAAATAAAGTGCAGTGCGGGATAATAGCAGTGAAGACAAACTACTTTGAAAAGTTGTTTTGAGCTTGAAAGTCAGTATTTGTAGTAAGCACCTTTTTCTTCAACAGTGCCTGAAAGCATTTAGAAAAGCTGTCTTTTTATATCTTCAAATAGTTTTCCAGGCTTCTCAAAGAACTTTACAAAGCTAAATTTTCTTTCATGTTGAGAGTCTCAACATGAGAGAAAATTTAGCCAATAGTGTTGTGTCTCAACTTGAGACACAACACTGTTTTATTTCCTGGGTTGTAGACTTCTTCTTATTCTTGAATAACTCAGAGATCAGTGATAAGTGGCAACAACAACAAACTGATTTAACATAGTCTTATGTAAAATAATCAAATACAACATTTAGACTGGAAATTATAGAAATAAGCAGCCTATGTCCAAAGAAAAACTTAGATAGACCTTCAGAAATCCGGAAAAACTTGCCATATTGAGTGTGTGACTGATGGCTGGAGAGTTTGATAATGCTTGGTCTGAAAGCTGATCCAATTTAACATCAACAAGCTCAGTAACAGTTTTCAAAATAAATGTGTCCAAACAGATTATGAGTCTCATACTGTAATCCTTACAGGACATTAAAGTCAAAATTATGATTTTATGTGTGGTTAATAACAGGAAGGTGATGAAGTTCCATGCAAATAAAGAAACTGCACAGCCACAGATCTTAGTTTGCGAGGCTGTACATTTAACAGTACTGTAACTTCAAATATACACAGGTGCAATACAATGTTATTGCCTGGCCTCAAATACTTTAAAAAAGTCTATGACATGTATTAAAGCTTTACCAGCAGGTAAATTTCTAAAAATGGAAATAATCAATTTCCTTGTGGAGGCTGTCATTTATATGATTGAGTTTACCTGTGAGCTTCCCTCTGTGATAAGTCCATAGGTTCTTTCAATAAGCTTCTTCATGTCTGTCTAAATATCGGTAATTTGTAACAGATTTTCTATAGATTTCTGTTATGGCAAGGAATATCTTAAAACAGGTGTTGTGCCGTATTCTCCACCCCCGCGTGAAATGCACTCCTTCTCACAGAACGCTGTTTGAGGCATAGACATAGAGTATAATAGAATAGATACTCACAGACTGTGGGCTCTCGTCTTAAAGGGCCAGTCGCCGTACGTTGCAAACATACAGCCAAGACTGTAGGAACTCGACTTTCTTGTGAACATTTTCTTTGTATGTATTTTATCCACTCCACAATACAAACTAATGTTCTTCACGTTTGGTAATTACTTGCAATTCATGTGTTTATTAAATCAAGCACCTATATTTTATTTAAGGGTGGCATTCTTGCCAAGAGTTCATGAAATAAAATAAACCCCTGCTATTTTTGTCCCCTGCTTTTTGAGGGGGGGGGCATCTCCTGCCAAGAGCAGCTGGCACGATATGCATCCCCTGCTTTTTGAGGATCTTTCAAAGAAACCGAGAAAAAGTTGGAGGAGTTTCTACATCAGGGATGGATAACTTCTGAATTTCATAAATAAGCTTCTTCATGAGTGAAATCTCAGCCAATCAGGAAGCCCCAAACCTAAACCACAGGCAGCTTTAAACATTCAGCTTTTTTAAATTTTTACTTTGGACATTAATCAGCAATAAAACATCCTTATTTTTTTCTTGTTTTGCTGAATCTTCTAGAATTACATCTGCAGGTTCATTTTTACACCTGGGGCTGGAAAACACATCGGGATTTTCAAATATCAAGACTTTGGCATTCAAGATATAGACTGAGGGAATATTGTTTGTATCAAGTTAGCTTGTTTAGAGTTAAAATAATCCTTTTTTGCATTTTACTCAACTGTATCTTTGTTATGTTCATTGAAAAGTATTTTTCTACACCTACTTTATTTCAGTCAAACCTTTTAATGCACACATCCTTATGATCCTTCATAAAATTTAGCATTCAAGGTTGTAAATTATGACTGTATTTTTGGTTACTTAACTATAAGAATTATATGGAGATATATATTTTATATTAGGATTGAGGAAAAAAATTATTGAGACATGAAATTTGGTTCCTATCTACATTTCGTTATTTATAAGATTCTTTTTATTTAGTTTTATTCTTATGATTCTTTTATGTTTATCTTACA
>JAVQJG010144282.1:0-26616 GCA_036024015.1 Craterocephalus amniculus
TAAACTCATGCCATGCTTTCACCATGTGTTTTAATTAAACTGATTCGAGATTCATAAATCAGGGTGTTGTGTTAGCACATGCTCAGTCTTGGAGGATGCTGCTGTTTTTTCAGTTTTTAAAAAAATGTTAAATGTAATTTATTTTCTGAATGCTTTAATCATACGAGTCCAGCTTGATGCATTTAACAGATTTATCTATTATGTCAAAAAAACTGAACTTACATTTGTTTCATTTTGACTTTAAACATCATTCTTGATCTTTGTGTAAAAGGAGAAAAAGTTTAATATACGCCTTGATTTGGGACCAGAGATACTAAAAGCACAAAGGATATTCACATGCACATCCATGGGGGTCTTTGGTCACCAGTGTGTGGTAGGAGACACAACTGGTATTTTCCAACCGCCACAAAGCTGGATTAAGCTATCTGTGTTGGATGCTGTCATTTCTCAGAGCCCAAAATACATGTGGTTCCCTTGGACGAAAAAGCACCAAGCTAAAATCAAATAGGGGAGAGCTTCATCTTTAGTGATGCAATGAATTCATGTGTGTAAGTCAGATCAAATTACCTTCATCTTATATATTTCACAAAACCAACAGTATGGGGGTATTTCCCTATTTTTAATCAATAACGTTATTGTTCAGTTTGAGAGCAAGACTTCTTTTTTTCACACTCAAATATATTGCTCTCAGAAAAGTCCCTTCGTGGTCTCAGATATATCTTTCTTCCCTTCCAAAACTCTGCTCCTCTTTTCAAGTTTAGTGTTGCAGGTCAAATTTTTAGTGTTCAAACCTGGTTTCTTTTCCTCACCCTGCCACACATTGTCAGTGCTTTCAAAACCTGTGCTCTGGGTATTTCTTTCCTCTCGTTTGGGTCACTGAATGAAGTGTCTGTCAAATGTCCTCCAGTCAATAGAATACTAGATAAATGCTGACCGAGCAAATTGTCACCGCCTTCTTCAGGGAGCGCTTCTTTTATGTGACAGTGTATTCAGAAAATCAGAACCAAACCAGCATTTTTTTTTATACTATAGAATATATCTATACTAGAGGTGGGACATAAATGTGTTAATTACAATCATTTCATGACTTAAGAAGTAATGGATTTAATCGCAGTTTGCATTCCAAACAGTGTCGGTGTCAGCTACTAAATTGCAAAAAAGTCGCTCAATAAGTCATCCAAAGTATGGGGATATTGCTGACTGTTTCTATACTGTCAGCGCCACGGCCCTAATAATGACCATTATATTGTTTGCCGCCTCCTGCAGAGCAGCAACGACCGTCAGTAGCTAACGTTTGGCTACTTAGCTAAGTAGCTAATGGTTGCTAAGTAGCTAACGGTTGCTAAATAGCTTATGGTTGCTGCTCACGGGGCTCCGGGAGTGAGAATATTGCTTTGCTGATTATTTCTGATAATATGTAGATTATTAAAAAATGAATTGTTAATTTCACAGATTCATAGATTTTTGGTACTGTATCTTTTTGTTGAAAATCATCGATAGACTAATCGATTAATCGAAAAAATAATCGTTAGATTAATTGATGAAAAAAATAATCATTAGTGACAGCTCTACAACAGTTCAAATTTGGCTAAATAAAAGCAACACCTATTGGTCAGCTCTTTTCCCCCCCCAAAGCCCTCTGCAAGAAGAAATATCTATCTCACGGCACTGGTATCGAACTATACTGATAATATTCTTGGTATCGGTACTATTGATATGTGCCTCAATCTGCCCAGCCCTACTCAAAAGCCTCGATACTCATTCAGCATCAATCCTAACTCACAGCTCCACAGTGAGGAACATCCAGCTCTGCTCCAGACACAGCTGCTGCTGGCTGATCCTGCCATGGCTTACTGTCAGATATTGCATATTTTGCATGGACGAAAACACTGAAAAGGACTGCAACATGTTTTTGACTCTTTAATGGAGAACTGCTGAAGCTGTTAGTTAAAGTATTTGAAATGGTACTTTGACATGAGGTCTTTTCAGTTTTGACAAGGGATCATTTTTTTGTTTCCTTTACTTATGCAATCTAAATGCCAGGGTTCGAATTACGGGGGAACCGGGGGGAGCTGAGCTCCCCCGAAAGGCAGAGGAGCTCCCCTAGAGACACTCAGCTGACCCCCTTAGGGGAAACCCTAAAAATTCCACTTTCAGGTTATATTAGATTTTTCCCATAAGGTATCTTTTGTTTCATAAGAAGAATAACTCTCAGGGTTGTGTATTTATTACTTTATTCTCATAATTAAATCCTGCAAAGAGCGCATGTGATCTGATATGATACCTTCAGCAGGTGGACACCAGCGCTGTTTGCTAGTTTTGGTGTCGTCAGCGTTCCTGAAACATCCTCTTGATGCTTTGGTTGTGGTTGTTAAAAAAACTTCACGTCCCTGTTTCTGAATAAACAAGCTGCATGCAGTTATTAGGAAGCCCACAAAGATGGTCAGCAGTTACATATTCTTGTTTTTATGTTTATTTTTTTTATTGTAGCCATCCTCATGTTTGGTAGATTGTTAATTCCCAGCTGCCTTTGAATGCAGCAAAGTTTTATCTGTGAAGCCGCGTCTTGCCGATGGTTTAATTTTTCTTACTCGGTTATCTGTACTTTTCTCGCCTTATCCAGTGTTTAGTCCCATTTTTCCTGAATGTGAATAAATACTAAGAGGTGAGCACTGATTTGTCTATTTGAGTTTATAAGCACTTTGTTTTATTTAACATTGGTCAGTTGCTAATTAAAACTACAGCAACATGCTAGCAATGACACAGCTATAAATAACATGTCGCTCCCCTACGTTCTTTATTTGTTCATTTTAGACATTTGTATTTATTGCTATAGTTTGAATTCTGTAAATTTGTACTCCTGTAGTACCACAATTTGGGGATAAAGCAGTAAACGGTTAACCTGTGTATTTCTGAATCCCATGTCTATTATCTCAACTAATAGCACGCTGAAGATCTTTTTTTAACTGTATGTAGCAGGTTTTGGACCTGCAGTAACCACAGTTTTGACCGCGCTACATGCACTAATATGTATGCACGTGACTGGCGAAGTCATTGTGCACACCTGAAAATAGGGCTCCCCCGAAAGCAGACGTGTAAATCGAACCCTGTTAAATGCAATTCAATGCAGTTTTCCAAACATCACTAAAGCCTGTGTTTACAATATTAATTAATCTATTATTTCATTTAGTTGTCCCCTAAAATTCCTTTAATTTATAAAATGTTGCTTTCTGAGGCACGTATTGTTATGGAGTTAACACGTGATTAATCTAAATAAAATCATTTAAAAAGGTGTTTTTAGTCCCACCTGTTTATCTACCTTATAAAATACTGTTTAGTCTCAGGTTTTGTTTTTTGATAGAGAAACAAGAAATGTTTTAATTATTAGACAAAGTGCTGACATGTTTCTTAATTACTCAGAGACTACAGTATGAGTAGTACTAGGTTATAATTATGCCACATATTTATCAAACCTTTTGGAATGTTGATCAACTCCATATATGCATGTTGACTACTAAAACAGCGGAATGATTTCTTTATTCATGATTTCTTTAGTTTTATACTCTACCTTCATATGGGCTCAGTTCATTTTAAAATGAAAACTTTTACTGCAATTTAACAAGTCACAATGTTTTTTTTTCTCTGAGCATGATAAAAAAAACATTGTTTACTTAAGATAAAAAACGTTTTGGACAAGTTATGATGGATTTTACAGCTCTTGTCAATATTCTTAGAAATATGACTCAGTTTGCTAATAATAATACTACTTTGCCTCGTAAACTATTTACGCTTGGTAATGTTTCTCTCTTTGCCAAATCATACACAGTTTTGTGTCAATTAACTAACATTTCAAAACAAAACCTTGGAGTGGCAGAGTCTTTCAGGGGAAAAGGAAAAGATAGAGGTTCTGCAGTCTGTAAAACCTATACATTTTTCAATGCAAGATGACAAATTCTGCAGCAATTAGGACTTAACATTGTGATTCTGGTCTGTTCTCCCAGCTGGCTGTTTAATTTCATGATCCTTTACTAAATCAGATTAGTAGGAAACAGAATCAACATTCCATGAAGGAGTTAATAAAGGAAATAACTGAAGACATAATGGTATTGTCCATCAGGTGTCTAAGCCATATTAGTTCAAATATGCATCCCCATCATTTTAACTGAAATGGCTGCATTAGGTTTGATCTGGGGGTATATTCTTCCTTCATATTACAGTCCGGCTCCATCTTTAAATAGCTGCAGTTAGCTTTACAGTGCCTCCCTCTGGCCTCCTTTAAATCCCTACTGCCTGCTTCCTCTTCCCCTTGAGTCATGCATCATGTTCTTCCATCTGCAAAATTATTCATTTGTCACTTGATCTGGACTCTGGAAAATGAGTTAAATCCCCTAAAAACAGATTGTTGCCTGTTGCCTCAGAAGACCCCATCTCACGGAGATCTCAAAAGGGGTGGAGATGTTTTGCAGTGTAGTTCATTTATACTGTAGATCTCAAATGGGACACTGTGTTGAATGAGTGATGCCTTCTGTCGGGTTCGTTGTCAGCAGCCATCAGCGCTTTAGCTTGTGGTATTTTGTGTTTAGTTATCTTCCTTGATATGGAGGGTTGTGATTCTGCCTCAAGAGCCTGATTAGAAAGCTAGATGCAAAGATAATGGGTGGGAACAAATGAGATTAATGGGAGTTTGCTGAACAAGATATGCAATTCACGCTGTGTTGAAGCCCGCATCTCACATATTTTCCTTATCAGCATTAACCTAACACACAAGTCAATTGCCTTATTTGTAACGATATAGCAGTAATGACGAAAAAAGTAACAAAAGCTTTTAAAAGGTCTCCAGCAGCAACTTGGGGTATTTTTTGTTTGCCTCTGCAAAGGCACTAAATAATAAGCCCCCAGATGCAGTCACTGAATTACACCATCAAACATGCAATCATGCATGAACGTGTTTTTGATATTGAATGTCATAGTGACGATAGAGAGCGAGTCGGATCTCCATTTGTGGCAGAGTGACAGGCACGTCAGGTAATGGATCTGGAAGTTCTCACAGGGGAAATATCCCTACGTCCAAAACCCAATACAAAAGTACTTCCCTCATGCTTTTCCCTCTGTCAATACATTAATAACATTACTCACGCGGACTGGAAAGAAAAATCAGCATATGATACAAGACTCCCTCCCCCAGAAATGAAAACTGACTCACCGCTCCTTCACCTTGCCTCTGGTCATGTTACTCCTGAGGCAGCGAGACAGCCACCTACAGGATTTCTCCCTTGATCAACTGCAGGACAGGGTCCTTTGATACCATCCACTCCCTCCTCATTTTACTGGCACAGACAATAGCACATAGCACAGAGCACCCAGACAAAAAAAAAAAAAAAAAAAAAAGGAGAGAGAGATACAGGAAAAAGAAACATGGAGTGGGCTGTATTTGTTGACTGGGGTGTTGAATAAGATAATGAGCATAATCATCTGAGTTGCTGGGGATGGACCTGGACCATAGCCAGCCGGGGAAGACTCATTTGCCTGCTATGCCCCAGCCTATTATAGAAAGAGTGCTTCCAAACAATGCGACTTCCATTTCCACAGCTTTTTCGGAGCATACGGCTTCCCCATTAGGGCGACCAGCCGAAGAAGTCTTGTTTAGCACTCCCTGCTGCTCCTGCTGCCTTCCCTGTCGGTAGTGATCAGGAGCTGCTGGTGGAGTGGCAAACAAGAAAGAAACAAAGGAGAACAGACAGAAGGGAGGCCTGGATGGAGGGGGAAAAAAAAGAAGTAAAAATGCCCGCTTTCTACACAGTAAGTGCTCCACTTAAACACTTCAGTTCAAACTGACATGAAAGATTAGGAGAAAAGCTAGTGGCCACGCTAAATGCTAAGCTTTTGATAAGTCTGACATGCACTTATAAGGCATTAGGCCTACTATTGAATAAAAATTAGCATTTGCAGTATTCTTCTCTGATGAAAATACACTTCAAAGTTTAAACAGGGGTAGAAAAAAGAGAAATTAGTTTATTTCAGGCCATCCCTTCCCTTAGCTGTGGTATATTATATTTTGTGCACTTATACCAAAAAGCTACCCGCTGAGGGTGTGGGGAGAGGGAAGTTCTCTGAATGAGAGCCTAATCTTAACTGACCTTTTTTTTTCTGGTTGTGTTCACACTACAGGTAGGAAACTGAAATGACAAAGCAATCATTAAACTGATGGTAGATGAGTCCGATGTCTCATACGGGATCTCTAAGTTTTTATAGGTATTATTTTGAGGCAAATGTTACAGGTTTTGTTTATTGGTGTTTTTTGACCAGTTGTTTCAGGTGTTTGAGCTCTTCTATCAAGTGTTTTAAAGACATGAAAAACAACCAAGACGAAAGGATAAAAGACTAAAGAGAGGAACAAACATCCATTCAATTGGTGGCAGTTGTTTCAATCTGTTGTTTCAGTGAGTAACCTGAAGTCCCTCTGCATCCTGTAGGACTGCACATCTCAGGGAACTCAAACAAGTTGGACTTTGAAAATCCTTCAACATTGTGCATGATTCATTTTAGCCCATTTATTTGCAAATTTGTAGGTTCAATTGGCAACATTTACAACAATGGTATAAAACAACCGGGGAAATGATTAATTCAGGGAAAGCATTCAAAAATGTCAACAAATTATGAAACAAAGTTGTGAACACTTTTAAAACAAATGGCTCAATTGGCTTGTACTGTATCATTCTTTCATTTGAGAAATGTCTGTCATTCTGTGTGTAAAATTTATAGAACAGTTTGATCATTGTTGACCAGTGTATCTTTGTCCAAGTGGATATCCTGATTTGAAATAGCAGCTATGGATCCCTGCTTCACCTTTTCCTCCTGTAACCACAGTGTTGTAAAAGTTAAACAGTTTCCATCTGTGTTTTCAGACCTCTATGACCAGTTAATAGGTAAGAAATTCTTCACCATTGAAGGATGTGGCCCTGGTGGAGCTATGTGAATGGGTGCATCTAGTTATATATTTATCCATTTCATCTTCCGGTTCTGAAACAGGCAGCATTAGCCTGTAGCTTATGGGACTTTACGCAGTATAGAAAACATAAAAGTAAACAAAGACAGTTGCTATTCGTTCTGTTACATCTTTGATATTTACATGAATTATAGGAAATATATTAGTTGCATGAAAACCATCACTTGTGTGAAATGTTTAGGGATGCTGCGTGTATATTGCAAAGTTCTGCATCTTATCATGCACTTCCCGCCAATGTTTTGAATAAAAACTGGCTGAAAAAATTAATCACATTTCAGTGCGTTTGTACTTCAGGCAAAGAGCTAACTTACCAGTGTAATAATACTGAAATAATCAGAAAGTATAGGTTTTGCATCCACAGACTCCTTGGACACTGTTTTCACTCTTTCTTCATTCAGCCATGGCACTAGATCAAAGAGGAGGGAAAAGTAACACATAGCAGGTCCCTCTGTGGTTATAGAGGGGGAGCTGTAAAGCAAAGCACGGCAGGTCACATGATCCAGTGAGTGATAGATCCAGTGATGCAAAGTCATAATGTCTGGTTTCTGAAGAGGGTTACCCCCTCGGATTGCCAGAACGCACCTCAAAAACTGTATATTGACCCCAGAAATCCTCCATTTTTCCTCATCTTAGACTAATATTTGGGTTAAAACTTACATAGTATGCGACAGACTGGCGCCCTGTTTAGGATCAGTGATGCCACAGATTACTCGGAAAAGTAATCCGATTAGTGATTAGTGATTAGTTCATTAAAAAGTAATGTAATTACTTTACTGATTACTAAGGTTTAGGAGTAACTAAGTTAGATTACTAGTTGCTTTTAGTTAAAAATCCTCAAACATAAAAATATAAAAATTAAAAATAAAATAACATTTTTTTTGCATTAGTTTCAACGGTGACTTCACAATGCTTTGCAACTTGTAACTTTTACTTGTTTTTCACCTTCTATGAACATAGTCAGTCCCTTCTTAACTTTGTAAATCATTCAACCAGTGCTTCTGCCCTACCATCATATACATGAGTAACGGACTTTAGTCAAAAAAATTCTATCTCATTATTGGTTTGGAAAAGTTCTGATGAGGAAGTGGACAAGGCGGACTTCCCATCATGCAACAGGGCAGTAAGTTTCTATGTCATATTGTTTTCTAAATTCATGTGCAAAGTCGTGTTTGTTTCGATTTTCATTAAAAAAGGTCAAGTTTCAGAGGACAAAAGGCAACTGCATGCTTATGAGTTCATTAGATATGTGTACCACCGTGACTGAGAAGGTGTTTTGTGTTAAATATAGACACTATCTTCGAAAACAGTGTGCAATTTAATTGACTTCTAATGAGCCACTTTGAGATGTATATGAGCACTATTTAATTGACTGAAGTAGTGTAAAGTATGTAATGCTAATCTAATTACATAATCAGACAGGTAAGATTACAAATTATTCATAATTGTAATCAGATTACTGTAAGGCGTTACTTTCTAACGTGTTACTGGCATCTCGTTCAGGATGTACTCTACCTCTCGCATGCTAACAGCTGGGATCGGCTCCAGCCCAACTGCGACCCAATTGGATTAAGCGGTTCAGAAAATGAATGAATGAGTTACACAGTATCCCTTTAACATGTAACCTAAAGAATTGAATGACTTAAAAAAATTCTACTCTTCTTCACACACATTTTTAAATTTACAGTCTATAGTAATTTTAACTGCAGTGCAAATATTCTGTCCTTATCACATCTGGTGCTTCTGTGACCATGTCAGAAAGACCGTGTTCCCTCAAATCATGTTTAATTATCATTCCCACATTTTATTGCACTGAAATTTGATATTTTTTTCAAACACTGATTTGTTGGTCTCTTTCCAATTCAAATATGATGGACTTAAAACAACTTTCTTGCTTAAGGGCAAATCTGCTCTGTAGAAGGTTAATGCCCCACCGTCCTGGCTCTTGGGCTCTTTCCAGCCAGTAAAAGTCAAAACAATGACTCTTGTTTTGCTATGTCACTTTCACTTATTCTTTTCCTGCTTCCTTCAATAACGGCTTCTTGTTGGTATGCTATCAAAATAAGTCAGAAGTGCATTGTTTTAAGGTTGGACAGTTATGTACTGTTCCTTTAAAAGACTTTAAAACAATCATCTTTATTGATCTTAAAACCACACTCTTTCATGATTAAAATCAAAAGTACCAAAGTGATGAACTACATTCCATTTTTTTTCATATTTCTTTTTTCTTTTATATTCTATCCAGTGCCTTGCAATTCACTATTTTGAAGGATGCTTTGTTATTTTTGTTGTTAAACAAGGTAACATTGACCTATACCCTTCAAACATAAACTGACATCTAAACTCAAAGGATTTGCTAGTTTTATGACATAACACACATAAAACAATTTAGCAAAGGATTCATTTTCAAATAGTATCTTTTGGCACTACATGCCACAAAGTAAAGTATTTACTTGCTATTTCCCTTTTTTATCTACTAGAAAGAGACCAAATCAGCTTCTAATTCATATCTCACAAAGCTACTAACATGAAATATTTTCTGCAAATGCAACATTTTGCATCCGCATAAGCTTTTGTCATATTTCCTTTTGTATGATTGTAATTCCAGCATGAAACCATTGAGTTTTTAAAACCTTGACTTTCATTCAGAAGTCACATTCATCATCCTTTCAGTGTCATACATCAGTTCAATTTGTGTTAAACTACTGTGGACTTGTGTGGTATCATTTTTTACAACAGGCTTAAAAGACACTTTGATAGCCTCTATCACTTTTTTTTCCTAGTAGGATCTACTCAGGTGTTCTTTTATTATAGTTTCTGATCTTGATGCCTGATTGCATTCCATGCTTGATTTGTTTTATACTTACCAATGCCACAAATGAACTATGCTAAATTGTTCTCATTCTCCAACAGAGGCAAAGTCAAGAGTTTGAAACTAAAGTCAGTGCTGTGGTAACAAAAAACAAATCTGTCCTTGCTTATTTTGCTATGTCTTTGGTAGATGTGTGACATCATTAGCAGTGCACCCACAGCCACCCCCTTAGTCTCAGTTTGCAGAACTTAAAGAGAGGTGATAAGGCGGAGCTTTCTTGCAGGAGTGGCGGCATTTTCGTTCTGGAACCTTAACGTGAGGACAACCCAGCAATGTGGACGTAAACCGAGAGTTATATCGAATGAAAGAGACAAGAAGAGAGACAGAAGAGAGAGAAGAAGAGAAAATGGTCTAGAGCAGGCAGAAAGACATGGAATCAAGATCTGTGCCAGCGAGCCATAGGCCAGCGCATGTAGGTCATCCGCTTGCTCTTTTGGCTCGTGACAAAAAAAAGAAAAGAATCACCCGATAAAATAAGAGGGAAGTGAAAAATAAAGAGACAGGAGAGGGACGAGGTGATACTGTAGGATTGGGGTGCATGCTGCCACAGGGAAAGGAGGACAGGGTTTCGATGACGCTCGGTAGGGTGAGAGGCCTCGTCTGACGCCACAGCTGGATATGGAAGCTGACAGGTCGAGGGGTAGGGGGAAAAAAAGGCTAGAAGAAATAAAAGGAGGGAAGCGTTCCTGCTGAGGATGAGTCCAACAACTCTGACATGACACATCCAAAAGCTAATTTAGCACCGCTGAGAGATGTTTCTGGCTTTCTGCACCTCACTGTTCTGCTTCATATGGAGACGCTGATGTAATTACACATCCGTACAGGACAGCTCAAAGCCGGCTTTTTCTTTCTCTTTTTTTTGACATTTTTACAATCCTTTGTGTTGAAAGGTTTTTAAACATAGCCCTGTCAACGCTGAATTTCACACTTGATTATGCTGTGATCTGAACATGAATAGAATATTCGGCATCAGCTCTTGATGTTCCACAGTATTAGTCCTGGAAGCTTGTTTTTCTCCCCAGTGATGTCCTCTAACGACTTCTGCCGACTCCCAAAAGAAAGTATTTCGTGAACAGATCGCAAATTAAGGGCATTTGTTAATCAGACCCTTCACTAAAGTCAGACTCCTCCTGGTGGACAGTGTATATTTTATCGCTTTAATTCTGCTATCTTTTACCGTCACCTTGAATCTGTGGACATGGCTCGGTCCAGGGGGAGTCGGTGTGCAGGACGCAGGGTAATGAATCGGACCATCAGGGTCATAGACACACTTCTTCTTATGTGCAGTAATGAGCTGAGGTACAGTAAAGTCACAGAGCAAAGCTAGGGAAATTACAACACTATGCTGCAGTATTGCCACTCCCCACTAAAACTTATTAGTGGAGCTGGGACCAAGCTACAATTCTGGCCTTTAAACAGTACATACATATGACATAAGATGGGGAACTGAAGACGCTGGAATTACTGTCGCTATTAGTACTCTGCACTGAACTTGTCTTCTTCTGTTGCTTCATCTGAATAGGAAAATCCTAAGCAAAGATTTCAGCCATATTCTTATAATTCTTATACCATAACACAGCACCTAAACAGGTAGTTGTAAAGTAAAGCTGCATTAATGCAATAATATTCCCACCCTTACATCATTTCATCACTTTGGATCTCAAATGTTGCTAGTGAAGGTGGAGCTGGCCCATTTGCATCTCACTTGCTTCTGGTAGGGCAGAGTCAGCTTTTCCTCTGTTGAGTGACGCACATTCTTCGGTTAAAAAGTCTCTCAGAAATATAAAGACAAAGTTACATTGGTGTGGATTTACTAAACTGTTTTGATCGCTTCCATTTTATCTTGTTTTGGAGAAACCCTGCTGCTCTGACACGGTTGTTTTCTCAGGTTGTAGCCATATGTTACACGGTTGAAATATGGAGTACAGTAGCATGTTTATTTTTTTTTAAAAAGCTCAGCACAACTCACATGTTCTACAGTTATTTTAAGTATTGATGGACATTGATTTACAAATTTTCTAATAATCAGTGGAATTCCAATAGGTTATGTGGCTGTCATCTTGACATAAGTAACCTACATTTCTGTATCATTCTTTCTGGATGTTATTTCGGAGCATCTCAGCTACGGCACAATTCCACTACAGCTCATGGAATATTGCTCAGCAAAGAGGTGCTTTAATGTTTCCCTCTTTATCTAAGCTTAATCCATCAAGCAACATAAATCAGTAATTAACTTATAAGTGACCATTGCTTCGCGGTTGCTGGCAACTCAACTGCCATAACTGGTGATGTTAATTCAAGTTCTAGTGACCAGTGTTTCTCACATGGGGGTACTTCGGAATTGAAAAAATGAAATTAACAAAAATTTTGTATGTACAATAACTGATAATTCTGTGATATAAAGAAAATATATCAGTAAGTATATAAAGAAAATGTAAACTCAGTGTTGTGTTTATTTTTGCATTCACATACATATTTAATCCAGGAGTTTCATCCAGAAGTGCGTTGAACAAGTTGAGTGTAATTTTTACTCCAGCGATATGAGCTGATAGCCTGGTCCCGCCCACTAAATTTCACAAGCTCCATATAGTCTGGTTAAGAGGGCTTTTCAACCGATTTCCAATCTCCCGAAAAAGTGGGAGCTAAGAAAGTTCTCTTTGAAATTTGAGCAACGGGTAGCAAGCTCTTGGCCAGACCAATGCTTGCCCTAGAAATAACCAGTTCAAAGTCTTTTCCTTTCTTTTTTCATGGGGTTCTCATATGCATTTCAGTCAGATAGTTTAACCAACTACGACTTTTACTTTACTTGTTTATTTGACAGGGACATAGTGTCTTAAAAAACCTGAAGCGCACTTCTAAATAGGCCAGATTTACCTAAAGGTCAAGTTTCCATCTCTTGTACGTTGCCAGGTCAAAGGTTTTGTTTTGATTTCAGTAAGGCTAAAACTAAATTCATGCCCTGCAAAAAATACTTATGATTACAGTGTGTGATATGTACTTGTTAAATAAAGAAAGATGGGGAAACTTTTTGACCCTTTTTGACCTCTAAAACGTTTATTGAGCACTCTATGAAGAAACCCAAAACCTGATAAACAACTTAAGAAGTTAGGTCTTCAGCTTTTTAAAAAGAACTCTGACCTGATATTTATCAGTTCTTATAATGTCTTGAAAGTATTGACATTACATACATGTTTCATTACCAAGATAAAGAGAATGGTTCATTTTTCAAATCTGTTAAAATGCTTAAATCCAGATGTTGCTGAAGTGGAATTTATTCCACTTAGAGATGTGTTGGACCATTATTTGGTAAGTACCACCTTAAGTTTAATCTTGAGACCACGGAAAAATAAATTTATCATATTCAATATTACTGCTCAGATCTACATGTGCGTATGTTTGGAACATCTTCTCTCAGAAACCATATTCCATGACAGCCAACAATCAGCATAAAACCTGAAGTTGAATGGGAAGCACCAAAACAGCAGCTCACAAACAGGCATCATTTCTTCATCCATTCTACTTTTTTATGGAGGTGTCATATGTGCTTTATAATATGCTATAACTCAGGTGTTCTGAAGCTTTCAGTTCTTTTAAAATATTAAACATCACAGTTAGTGTTGCATAAACTTAAAGGAAATTTCTTCCTGAAAAGGAAATGTCCCATCTTTACCTAAAACGCCTCTGTGCTATTGGTAGGAAATGTTGTCATACGCCCCAGCTTCCAAATGAAAAGTGGCACCATGAACACAGGCGGCCACATTCCTCATGCCTTTCTTCTTTTCAAGCTCCACATTTCTTCACAGATGGAGTTAAATTATGCAGCACAAACTGACTGGATATACAGTAATGCTTCGAGTGAGGGGGTGTATGGAACTCGCCTTTTTCTGAATTTCGTTCTGCCATGGGAGAGAAATTCTCATTTTGCAGCTGGGCCACAAAATTATCCTGGAAATGAATTTGACACTGTGCTAGACTATGTTTACAATACAATCTAGAGGAAAAGCAAAAGGAAAAAGAAACAAACAAACCCAAAACTGTTATAAGTAGCGGTGAGGGTTGGTGCGAACCTCAGCCAATCTCATCTTGCTCATGGTTGTGTGAGCTTTTTCGAGATTAGCTGATTATTTTGAGCCAACATGATACAATGCCCTTCCACATTTCAAAAATAAGGAAACAAGAGGAACTCAGCTGGGGAGCCACACACTGTGCATTTGAAATTTAAACCACTTTGATATGGATTTCTACCACATGCTCATATCCCATAGTTCTTTTTACTGCCTATCCGCACAGCCTCACAAGCGGACAGGACAAGGCCTGCTCTGCAGTTCAGAAAGCATTTCAATAAAAGCATTTCATACCTCTGAAAAGATGAAGAACAATTGTAAAAAAAGAAAAGACAGGACGATTATCTCCTAAAATGTCATGTTTCTGAGAATGAGTCACAGTGGTGACTTTCTCCCCACGGGTATTGATGATGGCATGCAAAATCACAGCCCCAGAGCACATTTGCACTCTAATAAGCCACCGACTTCCTGTTTTCTGTGTTACCCTTCCTATTTATTTATTTATTTAGTCAAACATTTTCAGACAGAAAACAAATTGGATTTCAGTCAGAACAGAGAGGTGATAATCTGAGGCTTCAGAACAAGTCATGCAGTCTGAGGAGCTGGCAATTTATTTCATACTTCACTAGCAGCTTACAGCTGGGTGTAAAGCCACATGGCTCACATTCATAGCGTTCCACTTGACCAGTGATGAAGAGTTTTGTCACGCTACACAGTGTTTTGCAAAAAACTTGCAAATATAAGTGAAAACACTTAATTGAATAGACTATTTATTTTTGCACATCGCTAAGTGGCCGTTGTGATGTTGCAAATTGCAGAATGAAGGCTCATTGGGCATGCGTGTGTAATTAATAAAGGTCACATCACCACTTACAGGTGGAAGTAACCACTTGGACAAGTCAGAGATAAGATCCTGAGGAAATAAAAGGTTTGTGAGCAGAGCTTAGATCAGATGGGTTATAGATTCATCAGTGTGGTCACGATTGATGTATTTCTAGGCATAAATATCTCTCAAATTCAATAAATAGCTTCAGCAGCATCATTCTGATATTCAAAGTGCTCTTTGAAATATCCTGAACTTAAATTATGATATACCATGTAATAATATATACAGGATACATTCTGGAATAGATATCACAACCTCACTCCTACAGAAAAAATAAATTATTGATCAATAAAAATTTTAGGGAAAAACAGCAAACAAAATAAAAGCCCAAAGACGAGATTTTTGTTTCTTCCTTCAGGGGTATAGTAGCATGAAACTTTGGATATAAATTACTTATCCCTGAAGTATGAAAAAATAACAATTAGACATAAAAAATGGAGACCTGTACTAAACCATTGAAGTCCTGATGCATGTTGCATACCACTAAAGGAATGAATATGTTTCTGCAACTACAAGGTCCATTTGAATATTATGGGGGTTATATGAAAAAGAAGACTGACTGTTAGTGTATTTGAGTTACTCAGATGGTGGAATATGTGTTACTGGCAGAGATAGACTGGCCATTAAACATACTAGGTATTTTTCCAGTGGGCAAACATGACAGACTCTCAAATTTTCAAACACTTCCTCCGTTGTTGTGGTCCCTGAGCCTGAGTAATTCATTCATCAAAATTGTCAGCACAGAACTTTGTTTCCTGCCCACTGGCTCATGAAACACGATCTGTCACCCATTGGTTCTGTTTTTAACTGACACCAGGCTGAACCAATCAGACACATTCAACACCTTTTTTGTGCTTCGACAGTGGATAGAGTTGCCTGTCATTGCCGAGGAGATAAAAACCGAGCTCTTCATAAAATGTAAACAGTTTGGATAGAAAACTACTTTGGCGTATAGAAGTCTGCTACTTCCTCTGTTCACTTGTACTTGGGCATCTGAGGTTTTACCCAAGCAAAGATTGGATTGTCTTTTCTATGGGGTGGAACATGGGAAGCTAGTCAGATTTTTAGGAGTGACCACCTCTCTGGCCTTTCCCTTGTAAACATACACTGTATAGTTGCAACAGTTTATTGAACTTTTGCCAATAGACTACCCTAAGTATTCTATATTGGAAATTTAAAGTGATGTCGATGCATTTGACACCATTTATTTAGTGGTTTAATACATTCAGAGAAGTTAAAAATACTGAGTTACAGTTTGAGAACAAGATGTTTTGTTCATACCACATTCAAATATATCTTTCAACATTAAAAATGTATCATTCAGAAAGGTCACCTTTGATGAACTGATAAGACTTCTCAACCTGTTGTACAACCACATTGTATAATTTTATTCAAATTTTCAGTTCATCTTACCTTGCTTTGTAGAAATCAGCATCATATTTCATGTCAAACAAATTGCTTTGCAAACAAGTCGAAACAAGTTATTTCACAGATGCCGGATCAGTGAAACACTCACTGAGCATTGCAATGTATTGATTAATCTGTTTTGTCTTTTAGTTATGCAAGATAATAAAATGTTATATTTTCCAGTAATTGATTGCACCCTCCAGTTGTACTGCAACACCTTCTCTGGCTCTCCAGATACCTCCGTAGTTGCGGTCTGATAGATTTTGGAAGTAAAATAAAAGCAAATTTAATAACATGTCTACTCCCTTACATTACAACTTGCCTCAAGAAGTTTTCTCATCTCTTTTTTTCGGCAGCTTATAACTTCTGGCTCAGTTTGCTGCAGCTTGATTGTTGCGGGCAAACACTCCTGCTGAAGTGTTGCCCTGGATGCGTTTTGTTTTCTGTTTTCTCCAGCGTCATCAGCACCCCAACATCTAACTGTGGACCCTTTTCTCCTTGAGCCTTGTGAGCAATTTCCATTGATCACTCCATGTGCTCTCATTTGCTTCCTGGTGTGCTTTACAAGTAGTGATGAGTTGCCGGGCCTTGATATGAAAATAAACCATGTCAGGCAGCTATTTTCATGACGCTCTAAAAGGTTAATCATCGAATGATTTCTTTGCCTCTCGTTGTGTTAATGTCTCTTTTGGGCAACAATACATATGTTCAGGCTAAGAACATCCCCCTCTTGGGTTTTGTCCCAAAGAACTGCTTAACAGACATGTGCTGCAGATGCTGACAAAGCACATGGGACCTCTCACACTGTTGGATTCAAATTTTGCTCTCACTTTGAAGTTTTTTCTCTGCCAGCATCAAACACAGGCATCACTTATAATCCAATTCACTTTACTCTTCATGTGGTTAAAGTCATGCTGTGTGGATTTGTTATCAGCCCAGTCATTTCTGCAAAATATGACTGTTTCAGGTTGTTTTGCAATATGGCTAATGTTTAAAGATTGTTCTATTCATCTATTAGCAATGTGCTCAGTTGTCTGATCTGTGACAAGAAATGTGTATTATAAGTGATTACATTCAGGTTTGCTATAAAAGGTACCCAATAAAAACATATGGTTACAAGAGATTCTAATGAAAGAAACCATGGTTCATAAATGCACTGTGGGCTCTAACGTGACTACCATTAAATCCAAGTAACTGTAGGACTGTGGGTATTGACAGCAAAGCAATGAATTTGAGCACCGTTGGGACCAACCCTTTGCAGGACTCTTAATAGTCTCTTCAAGAATATGTTGTCTTGCTGTCAATGTGGAAGGGGCTTTGGGAGAAAGACAAATGCTGTAACTTACCTTAACTTGTGCATAATCTTCTCTGTCAGTTTGTGAATCGCTGCTAAATGAACCAGAACGTCTTGGACTGACAGGGCGGGATTGTCATTGGGGACAGGAGTCACTGGCAAACATTTTGGGGTCCTCTTGCTCGCAGCACCTGACAGTTCACAGACTCCACTGCTGCCGTTACAGTAAACAAGCTAGCTTTCGCAGCTTTGAAATGGACCATTGCCTTTGGTCTGTCTTTTTTGTTTTTATTTTATATGTCAAAGTCATTTAGGCGATTCTCTTTTACCGTTTGCTTCTTGTTTGTTTTGAATATTTTTTCTTTTTTTGTATTGATTTCTACATTCTGCAGAGTGATACCTAACATGGAGTAGTCTGTGCATCAGAGACTGAAGGGGGTGCAAGGTTGGTAGAAAGGTGGTTGCCAAGCAATGTCCCAAGGCTAAGAAACTGAAATTCACTCCTATTTTCTTCTAACCTGGAACATGACATTACAGCTGAGCTCTAGTAGTATTAAGATATTCTGTGTTTAGTTGTGTAGACTTCATTTTATTTGTTTTTGTAAATATACCTTCATTTTTGCATTTCAGGCTTATAAGACATAAGCAAAGTTTCTAATGTTCTTAGAAAGTGCCTTCGATCGTGCATATACCTTTTGATGAAGCACTTCAGCCATTATTTTGTTCCATTCATCCTGCAAACATATCTTTAGTCATAGTAATAAGTAATGAGGACAATATGGGGGTGTGTTGTCACATTTTATCTAGAAATTCTCCATTTTCTGTTGGGGGGTAACCAGCCCAGTACCTGTGCTTGATTCGTCCTCAGCCAGGCCTTTGTTATGCTTGCAGATTATACGGACTTGTTGAAAAAAGATCATTCATGGGTATCATATGCTGTTCATTGCCTTTACAAAAGTGGAAATAAGCTTTGTCAAGAGCACAGCTGCAACCCCATGCCGTCACAGACCATGGCTTTTGTTGTTACGGATAACAGACTCAACAGTTGTTTTTATCTTTTGTCTGGAGCATGTTGTCCACATTTTCCAACACAGATCTTGAATACTGAATACTCAGAGCATAATTTATATTTTCATACTGCGATGGTCCATCCCATCCCAAAAGTTAAGGTTGCCTCTGCACAAGGTAAGTAAAGGTTTGTATTTTACACAAATTTAAAGTGATCAATGTAACTCCTTAGTGCTTGACAAAGATTTTCCATGGTAATCCCTCGTCCATGTGGTTCTATGATGGTTTTTGAGGCCATGTTCTTTGAATAATTGAAGACCACAGGAACCTCACTTGATTTCACAACTTTAAAATTTCAGATATTCCTAAGAATTCTTTTGTTGGTGTTATGATTGTCATGCATTTGTTGATTAACTGTAGATCTGGATGACTTTGGGTTGAATCAGCATGTAAGAAAGGCCACACACATTAAAGGGTACAAGATTTCAAAGGGTTTAGACATTTCTAATGTACCTCTGTGTGTCACACAGTTTTCAGTAGCAGCCCGACCACTGCTGTAAGAAGGAAAGAGAATATACCTGAAGTTAAAAATTGTGGTTCTTTTTTTATTCACTGTCACTGGATTAAAACAGCTCTTTTCCTCCTCGAAATTTTGAATTTGACAATAAAAGGAGGGATAAATTCCTCAAAACTATCCTGATGATGGGGAAGATAGGTTATGGTGGTTGATCTAGCTGATAACCAACCACAGCCTTTTGTTGCTGCCAAAAGATGCATAAGAGGTACCAAGACACCCTTTAAGGACAAGCAGGCTACCTGCATTACACTATTTAGGCGATATCACTGTACACTTATCTGTTGATTGGGTGACTCCATTTCTTTTCAGTCTGGTAGGCAATCTCTCCAGTTGCCTCCAGCACCACTATGATCCATTGCTTAGTCGTAACTTATCTCTTGAAGGATTCCCTTCCACTGACGCAGTCTGACCTGCCTGAACCCATTTACAGATGGCTTCCTCCATCTCTGTCCTCTCCTCCTGGCTGCTTATGCCAGTGGTGTTTCCTCCTCAGTCCCATACCTGTCCCCTCCTTTGTCCTAAATTAGCCCTCTACCAACATTCTGGCAGTGAGAGAGGATTCCAGACATCATCAGTTACCAATTAGTCAACTGTCCATTTTCACAAATTTCACAAAAAATAAAATGATTTTCAGTGTGGTGAGACTTCACAACAGATGTTACCCATTGGTGGTTATTGCTGCTCCTCAGTATCTCCTCTGCTCAACAGTTGATGTGGCTGCTTCTGCCTTGTCATGAGCCATTGTGTTTTTATCATAATTGCTCTTATCTTTCTTTTGAGCAGCTGTGAATACTGTTCTCTGGATCTTACACCTGCTCCAAATTCTGCAGTTTGGTGGTCTAGTGGTCATCAACCTCAAGAGCAAGCTTTATCCCAGACTTTGGTAAACCTCTTTTTGTAGCATGAATGGAAAAAAAAACAAACTAGTCCATGCTTTCCCTTTTAGTTAGCTTGATTATTGTAAAAGCATTTTTACAGGTCTACTAAAAGATTCAATGGGCTCTTTGCACAATTCCAGTACTTTCTAAACTTAATACGGTACAGCTTCTTTGTCTCCTGTCTTTCATTACTGTACAAACTGATTAATCCAGGTTTGTCTGGCCATTGTTGTGGTCACTGAGCTCAGGCACAACTGGATAAATCAATTTATCCACTCATGAAATACAGGAAACCAATGAACTGTATTAAGTTCAGGAAGTAGTGGAGTTGTGCAAAGAGCGCATTAGAAAACTGCAGCTTAATCTGAACTCTGAGTCTTCATCAAGACCAAGAAAGTGGCCCACATCAATCTGAGGTCCTTACACTGGCTGCCTGTCCTTCAGCAGATGGAAATTAAAGTTGTGTTGCTGGCCTATAAAATGCTGCTTTAATTCTCTGTTACCAGATAAAGAACAACTCCCAGAAAGCTTCAGACCAGCTGAAATGCATAAAATCCAAATCTGCACCATTTCTTTTAAGATGGAATTTCTCTTAAACTTGATCATGTTTTAAAATTGTTTAATCTGATGTTCTCTCTTTCTCTTTGTTTGTTGTCAATTTGAAACATCCCCCCAACACTGCTGTAATGCTTTTAATATTTAATGTAAAGCGCTTTGTCTTGTACATGAAATGTGCCGTAAAAAAAAAAAAATCTTGCCTCTGTTCATTTTTACTCCTAAAACACTATTTGAAGCATGCTGCAAACCTAAGTTGCAGGGAGGATACATAATATATAAAAAATCTGAGGTTAAGACAACATCAGTTTCATTGTCTGCAAATATAAAACTCAATTCATTGTAAGATTCCTCTGTATAAATGGGTTGTTGGCATTTGGTAGTGATCTTACAGTCAAATTGCAGTATTGAAAAAACACAATTTTGGATATGGATTTATATCAATTTGGTACACTGTTGCAGTCATATTACTTTTGAGAATTTGAGGCATTTAATGAGAAGCTTGCTGTTTTATTATAAGCAATACAAAGGAGGTGATAAGGTGAACAAATATTACAGACAAAAACAGATGGGAAAATAAATGTTCAAAATTTAAATGGAATACAGTAACAGGAAAAAAATTAATTGGAAATTAAATAACTTTATTATGGATTAGAGTAACATGTACCTTTTTACTGCCATGTTAATTTAATGTCTGTACATCGATTTTTAAGGTTCTCTGCTTACACAATAACACTTATTAGAAAGAAAGATATCTCATTTTAAGACAGAAAAGTAGAATGCAATGCAATGGACACTGCAACCAAAAATAACTAAGCTTATTTCAGTTTCCCCATTCGAAAGCATATATTCCTTCTTGGTACAATTTACACATTTATGTCACACAGAAAAAGACTTTTAATAAACTTCAGCTTAAATATGCAAAATTGTATACAATGGTACAATAATGTTTTGTGACAATGAGCACAAACTTTGTGACACAGCCAATATTTTATGGATACAAGTTTCTTCAATGGTTTTACTGGAACTGGATCAATGGAGAAAATAAATACACAATTTTTAACACCCATCAACTGTCTTGAAATTTTCAAAAATTCAATTTGCTTCCAGGGCTTTAAAACTGACAATATGGAATGGGTCCAAAAAACATTAGCTTCGTAAACATTCCAGGATGTAGCCATGTATTCCCATAATGCACACACACAGGCATAAATACAGAATAATGTGTTTGAGTAATAATCTTACCAAATATGACAAAAAATGGTGTGAAAGACACAATACAATAATTTCGCATACCAAAAGTTAATCGGACATGGTTACAGCCAAACACTGCAGAAATGTCCCTACTACTATGTCAATAGCTACTTTACTAGGATTGTTTCCCACATAAATTTTGACCTTTTTTTTCTCTCACTTGCCAACAAAAAGTGTAGTGAGGTCAGATGTTGGTAGGAGGTGAATCGGTTCTTACCCACACTGCAGGGGAGCACTGAAGTGATGGATCTTACGAAGTTTTCATTAAAGACATTTGTTTATAGTCATCCAGATTGTAACCACTAAGATAAATTGCAGTAAATATAATTTCATGTTATAAAGAGCAAAACTTTCACCTTACATACGTACACATTTTGGATACATAATTTTCTGTATATTGATGGTCTGTGTCTCTGTCATGTGATCTGTATTTCTGAAGAGCTGAATTGAAACTCGCCATCTTGGTAGCAACATGTGTCTCGTCATTCCCGGAAAATGCAAAACTGTGCAATGATGTGCCGCTTAGAGGGGGATTGTGAGCGTGGGAACAGACACTCATCAAAGTCTCAGCTGTTTTGTAGCTAAGAGCTAACTGACTTCAGCTGAATTTACATCTGCCCCTTACATTTGAAAGAAAACTATGTTGTTCCTATTTTGGCTAATTTTCATTCTGGTTTGTCATTATTACACACACAAAATCTATCCACATAAATCACGTGAATTTGATTGTGGTTTGATGAGCATGTGCTGGTTCCACAGCCTATCGGTTTGTATGCAATGTAGGCCCAGACTTCCTCATGGTGAGCTGGTGAGCGGGACAATCTTTGAGGCCTGGACCTTAAGTGGCCTGACTGGATTGCTTGTCAGTTTGATACACTATTTATTGTGTTTCCATTATGAAAGGGGCCCATACAACCAAACCAAACTGAACCAGTCATGGGCCCCCCTTCAGTGTAGGTCAGGATTCTGATATTTAGGGTGGAGATTGTATTGTGCAGGAAACAAGTGCGAAACTAACAGCACGTTACTATTGAGCTGAAATGTTTTATGGGGAGATGAGGTAGTGCACTATAGGCTATTACATTACTGATATATATTCAGGTAGTTTTGAAACCAATACTTTAATGCTTTACTTTAGTTAAAACCTTGAGTTGATTCGTCAACTTCTACAGAAGTTTTTGTAAACCTTGGTATCTATACTTCTACGTGAGTATTGAATGTGAATACTTTTGACACCTGGGCATATGGAATACCTGCTCTGTTGTGTTTCAGCACATTTTGTTTGGTAGATTTTTAATCCGAGGTAATTTTTTATCGGATCTTGTTTTGCCCAAATCTTCAAGGACGGCAATGTGTCTCCAGATACCCAAAAGCCTTCATAAAACACAGGAAAAGTAACTGGAAAACTAAAAAACACAAAAAAAACAATGAGAAACATCTGGACATACAGTACAAAAGCTACTTTCACCCAGATTGTTATTCTGTGGTAGTATTTACAAAACTTCCAAGAGGACACAGAGGGTCGATGCATTGGAGCCTAATTATTGGATGCCTATTAAACCTTTTGCCATTGATTTCTTTTCAGACTCCATGTGCCAGTCCTGATGTCCGTGTGCTGAGCTGGAATCAGTCCCCCCAAAAGACTGAAATGGAAAGCTTTGTTTCAGGCTCTCTGCACCAAATTAGATTGCGTCCTTGTGTCAAGGGGAGTTGTTTGTTTTTGTCGAGTTTCTCTTTGTTGAGAGGTCAAAGGAGCAGGCCTTGGATTGTACCGCACAGCCCTTTGTCACACATTATTTATGGGTATTCCACAACAGATGGGTGCTGCAAAAGAACGGGCTGTACTGTTGATATAGGGATACAAGACTGTTCCCGCTCTGTAAAAAGGCCTTTTAGGTCGGGTCGAAACGTAAGGAAGTCAGACAGTAACTGTAAAAAAGGAGGATTTTTATGAGAAAATATAGAGTAAAGGAGCTGGTATAGATAAGATGTTGAGGTTTGTGTGATCGTTAAATAGAAAACTAAAACAAAAATGTATTGGCGAAAGACAGTCTGGCACGGTAGGTGCTGACTGGATGTTTATTTTTGCTCCACCGCAGAGAAAGTGGGGGAATAAATCAGTGTCACACAGAGCCAACGTGGAACATGTGATGGTCGGTGACAGTGTGAGTGATGACGGCATTATTAAGCTATAAACTGCAGTTCCAATTTGACAACAATAGTAATGGTATGTATGCTTCATGGACAGATTTTTTTTCAGGCGTGGAAGGAAACTGTATGTCAAACTGTGCTATATGAACAGGATGTGCTAAAAGGGGAAACAGTTTTCTGTCTACGTATCTGTGTGTCTATTGTCAGTATAATAAACAAGATGTGCATCACTTCGGATAAAGATTACAAGCTAATAACAGCAGCCTTTAATTATCCTGGTACAAAAAAAACTGCCTTCATGTTAACATCTGCATAATGGTAAAAATAGGACTTGAAAGCTGTTCCTTTTTCAAAATAACTTACACGGGTTGGCTAACTGAACGTGGAGAGAAATGCCTCCACTAAAAGCCAGATTGTTTTATGCATCTGGTAACTAATACAAATTAAATACATTGTAATTCAGTCTGAGCTGCAAACAAAACTCAGCATCAAGAATAAAGTCTTGATAAAAATATGTTTTCCAACAGTTTTCCACTCATGGAAAAAAAAACAATGCAATATTGTAATTCATGGGTGTGAAAAGTAAAATGGCAACACTGCTTTCTGCATGACCTCATAATGCTCATGAGGGAGTGGAGAGAGAGAAATAAAGCATATTGGCTTCTATGTTAGAATAGAAATAGAATAGAAATCCTTCATGTAAGTCGACATGCGATAACAGGTTACAGCAGCAAGTTTTCATTTACAAAAAAAAGGATGGAAGAAACAGTGTGCAAAAGGGCCCTGAGAATAAAGATAATTATTTCTGATAAGGTGGAAATGGGAAAAGGGTAAGTTGATAAGGGCAGGCATGGTGCCTTAGCCCTGTCTACACTGATATACCTCTGCATGGTCAAAGACTTTCCTGCCATCCTGTTGAGGAAAGATTGAACTGTTGGGAGTGTGTAGCTCTGTTTGAATAATAGTTTGCAATGTTCTGTATTTTCACTCAATAACATTGCACTGTATCTCAAATCCAGACATTTTTTCAATTTAAAGAATATAAAATGGGATTGGCCAGAGCTTAAACTGACAAGACAGAAGATTAAAAATTGTAAAAAAGACAAACATCCAAAAGGGGAAGGTTGAGATGCAAGGGCTCTATCAGCGCTATCATTACCCTGCTATCACCAAGATCTGAAAGAGTTGGAAGAAGCCGTGGTTAGAGATGTGAAACAAGAGCTGATAGATGTAACAAAGTAAAAGTACAGAGTAGATAGAGACCTTAAAGAAAGGAATGTGGCTTAAAAAAAAGGTATTTTAAAATGTGCTTAGCAATTCATTTTCATTCTTATCTCAAGTGTGATATAGAGCAGATTCATACTACTTTTATACAAAGTAACTGGGATCAAGAGCCAAGAATCTTTTCACTCATATTTTGAACACTTGATTTAAATTCATCTCATTACATTTCTACTTTTATTGATTATTCAAGAAAAGGTCTTATGGTAGCCTTTATTGATAGTGACAAAATGACAGGCTTGGGAGTGGAAAGAGGGATGTTATGATGCAACCTCTGCACAGGCTCATGCATCTGTTCGAACAGCCGAGCAACACAGCACACCATAATGAATAGTTTCTATGCCAATAAGAAGAAAAAAAGTTTAAGTAGTCCTGGAACAGCAGGGAGGAAGTGATGCTGGGCCACCACTCCCATGACTCTAGCTTTACATGACACAAACTTAATGGCGGTAAAAAGAAAAATCATTTACTTCTTGGCAAGGCGGTTGATAAATTAGGGATTTCCTATCCCTTCAGAACTTTAAAAATCCCTGAGTAATAAGTCTGACAGTCAGCTTTATTCTCAGTTTGAGACACCAAAACCTCTGATTCATGACTGTTTCCTGACACATCTCAAAGTGTTTGCATATTGTAATCATTGCAATTATTAACAAGTTTAGTTTATGTCCATTCCCATCTTAATGCATTTTAACTTTAACATAAATAAAGGAATGCAATTTTAAAAAATCTTTGAATATAAGAACCTCAGAATCATTTTTTCAGACAGGAATGAGGCCAGATTTATTTAGCTGGTCTGAATAATATGTGTGACTGTAAAAGATGTCGATGTTGTGACTGCACATATTTTAAATAAATGAAGGCTCGTCTTTTGTCTCTATAGTTATGAGCTAAGTTATTCCCATCTCTCTCTTTTTTTCCCCCGTGTGTGCCTGTCAAACCTCTTTCTGCCTTATAGGATGAGGATAAAAATCATTGAAAACAAAGCTTCCAAGCTTCAGCTTAAAAAAAAAAAACAACAACAAAAAAAAACACCACACAGACACTTCTTTAGAGGCTTAAGACTTTAGACAGCGATGCCCCCACAGAGAATTTACAGACAGAAGAAAAAAAATTCAATTCACGATGTAGCAAGGTCAAGCTCCAGTCACCTGTGAAAAACTAAATTGAAGAAAAAAGGGTCAAATGTTCAGCAATGGTTCAATATCAATTTCTTGCAGCCTTACCTGTGATTTACAGTTGTCCACATGGCGTTATGGGACTTTATTACAGAAAGAGAGAGCGGGAAAAAAAAGAAAAAGTTTAAACCACAATTTAAAAAAATGTGATGTGAAAACGCTGAACTTTTCTCTGCGGTAGGAGAGTGAGTTGCTCGGGTGGGGGGGGGGG
>JAVQJG010144298.1:0-12083 GCA_036024015.1 Craterocephalus amniculus
GTTTTTTGTTGGCAGTTTCGCTCTCGTTACTTTGTGAAAGATCCACTGTTGCTCGACGTCAGCAATAAATTCTTTGGAAATCTGCATTCTGGGTCCCGGTGTTGATTCTGCCTCACGGCACTAAACAGATTTCATCTCAAACTGAACATAAACTGCTCCCAATCAGCTGATCAGCCTCAGTTATCATGGTGATGCTTCCAGGTCAAAAGAAAACAACCAGTTTTTCTCATCACCGCCATCGGTATGAAAATATCTTGCCTTTCTTTTCATCAGATCTTCATCATTCTTATTCCCTGTGTCAGTTCTGAAACCCTGTGCTTTTTGATCGGAGATTTACTCCGGTTTATGCTTTGATTTGAAAAGTATGACATTTGTTTCAGAGAAATCAGATTCTATCAGTAACTCTGGCAAAGCAGATGGAGGGAAATGAACTCAAACATTTCCTAAGTCATTCTCAGAAATGAGATGCAGCTCCAGTAGCTTTTTCAGTTAAGCCATTATAAATGCATCATCATGGAGTTTATAACACAAACACTTACTGCCTTCAGTAAATCAGATGTCCCACATGAAGGACAGCTGCTCCTCAGTCTACTTAAACCAGATAAGTGTTTGGTAAGAACATGCCATTCCCACAGAAACTGTCTGAATACAACCTGACGCTCGTCTGTTTCTATGACAACAATTTGAAGCAATTACAAATGATGCCGTCCCAAAACTATTTCTCCTCACAAAATATTTACCACAAAAAAGGAGGGTAAAATACCATCCGACCTCACTGAAACTTTTGACTTTTACTGTTAATTAATGACTTAAAAGAACCAATTCTGAGTAAATCCTGGTTAAAACTAAAGTTTGTCTAATACCCATACTAGCGCTGATAGGGATCAATGAGTATTTCTGTCTAATACCATGGATTACCACAGGATTATTCCAAAACTCATTTACAGAGATCTTGCTGTTTTTTGTCAACGATGACCAACACAGAATTATTTCATTGAAGCTCCTTTTTTTTTCATGACGATGAAGAGACGGTGACGGGCTAAACGTTTCTCTTCGATAGCAAAAACATGACGGGATGGGACGAAAACGTTAGTGGGTGGTCTGTCAGACTTTCAGAATCTGAGATTTCTGCCTGTTGTGCTGTAATACTGTATGCATCCGCCCTTTGTTTGGCCACGCCCACCACCTGCATGCAGCGCACTGCACAACACAACTGCGGCCAGTCACACACAGACACACAGCCAGTTTACTGATTCACTGATGGAGCACGGCAGCAGCGACAACAAGGAGCTTGTTTGTCTGGAAACAGCAATAAAGAAAAACAAACGTGGAGGGAGACGGCGATGAAGGTGCCAGCATCGACCAGAAGCAATGAAGTCATTACAGCTAAAATAATATTAATTTCGATCAAATACTGCTTTGTGTTGCAACTGTAGCCTTGTTTGTCACCAAACAAATTAAATCTGAACTTCAATTTGCGCAGCCTGACTGGGATGATGAGCATGAAGTGACGGGGAACACAGCACGCCAAAGTTATGTTATATAAAGACAAGAATATTTATTTATAATGTCATGATAACCATCTGCAGTATTTACTGTGCAGTTTAAAACCATGTAGAAGTCGTAGCACCTACTGTCTCCTGCAGCCTCAGTGCAACACGTTAAACATGAGCTGAGAACGCCGGGAAACTAAAAACAAAACAAGGCAAGCGGTCAGAGCCTGCTGCGGCGAGAAATAGAGAGGTTTTTTTTTCTCTGTTGTTTACATGTTGTTTCTCTGTGTTTTCTACACGTAGAAATTAATAGTTTTTTGATAAAAATTCACAGTTTTGCGAAAAGTCAGGCATGATTTTATTTTACTCTTATGTGCAGATTTCCCTTGTTAAAAGAATTATACTTTGTTTTATTCTGATTTTTATCCTATTTAAACAGATGAAAACTGGACTAAAACTGTTCTGAGTTTTCGTCAACTAAAACTATCACATGTTGAAATGACTAAATTTGACTAAAATCACATGTATTTTCTTTAAAAAGACAAATGGCAAACAAAATCAACCCTGGTCCCAGATCATTGTTGTTGATCTGAAATCAGATGAAAACATTTACTGATCCTTTCATCTCTTTCAGCAAGTTAAAAATACAAATTACAAATAAAACATGAGATGAACAATAAGAAAAGGGAGAACCCAGTTACTGTATGTTAGTTGTGAGAATATCTTTGATTGTCCAAGAAGATTGTATATGTTTAGAAAATGGGAAAACAGTCTATGGGTGGGAATCCAACGTGCAGCAGTAGGTAACGAGTTCAGGTTTGTGAAAACACAACTTGTGCAGAGGTACTTTTACTGAACAGCACCAGTCATACATCAACAATTTGGGGTTATAACTCGTTAGCAAATCCCTCCAACTAGCAAAACAGGTTCAATATGCAGGGTGGAAGTTTGCAGAGGCGACACGAACGCTGCCACGTTTACCACCAGCAACCTTACAAAGATTTTATGGCTCCAAACACGATGCCCACAGAATGTCAGAATATGCATCGAAAAACTCATGACCTATGGGGACACGTGGGAATTCCTCGAGCGGTTTGGTAAAGGGAGTCCCCCAGGAGTGGACGAGAAGGGCGTGAAGAGTTTTTTTGTCTTAAAGGAAAAGCACAACAACAAAAGCTGGCAAATGCTTTTAAACAGCAGGAGAAACTCACAAAAAGCCCAGAAAGCCACTGATCACTGACAATGTTGTCCTGGATGAGCAGCCCCTGTCTGTACCCGAAAGCACTCATGCCGAGTCCACGATTCATTTAACAGAAATCTGAGCTTATCCACACAATGACAAAAAAATGTAAAGGTTTTTTGGCAATCGCTGTTTTTATCTGTTAATTAATGTTTTATGGTTTAACCTGTGGGCCACTGAGTCAACATCATACTGTAATAGTTCTGGTGTTCTGGGAGTTCTGTTATGGGTTGGCTGTGCTGTGGGGCTGGGACTTTTAGGTGGAAAGGTTACACAGAGACAGACAAGAAGAAGAAGGGTTGTTGAGTGTTTTGGCGAGAGCTGTGAGGAAGTAGCGAATGTTGGAGGGAGTTGGAATAAAGATCACTAAAGCGAGAGATGGCGTCCGGTGTCGTTACTACTGCCGGGGCATTACAATACATACAAGTCTATTATAAACATATTTAGTTTGAATTGTAAATCTGTTAGGCCTCCGAATGAAATAACCGAAGTGTCAGTACTCGGTATTAGCAGATGGTACCTGAGATGGTATGGGACAGAAAAAAGTGCTATCCACATCCTGGTTATTTTTCTTTTTCCCTGCATAATTACTGGATCAGTTTTAGGAGAAGTCATGAAGTTACTGTTATTCTAACAGTAATGGGGGGTAAAAGTGACCCCCCCCCTGTATTTTGGTTGAATCAAAACTTAAAAATTTGTGAGTCTGTCCTGCGATCGCTCGTCCTTCAGCTGAGACGATGCAGGTCTACAACACAACATTCACCCAAACTGCTTTTGTAGTTTTTGATGTGAGGAATGTTCAGGAATCCTCCCTGCCTCTGCCAACGCTCTGCAGGTAAGACACTGACAGCTCGTAGGTACTTCACACAGCCCCACTTCAAACACGGCAGTCATTCTCTGCTCTGGAAATGTACTTTGCCACCGGTATTAAACATCACAGGCCCGTTTCACTTCCCTCACATCTCACCATTCAACACAAAACACACTCCTTATGCAACCAAACTGTAAGGCGACGAAGCTCGGCTCCCTGGTTTAATCCGTTCAGTCAAGCTTTTCAGAGTGGGCTAAAAAAAGTCTCTCATCAAGTTAGGAGAGAATATTCTGCTATATTAAACCAATTAAATGAGCCACAACAGACTGAGTTTATGTAATGTAGATGTTATAAGACAGGTCCTCTCAGGGGAGGAGATTCGGCTTTGCTCCGATTTCACACAGAAGGAGTCACTTCGCTCAAAACTCTAATCCGATTCTTCCAGCTCTCCTCTCAGGACTTGAAAGACAATCCATCTGTTCCTGCTGGCCTCCGTTCAATCACACGGCCGTCTGTTGTGTGGGCCGGAGGTGAGGTAAACGCTTCCACCACTTCCCCGGCAGGCGGGGGAGACGGGTACACGCTGCCATCTCGCTGCTGGAAAGATCAGGAGCGGAGTCCTAATTCATCACCCCGGGAGTCATCCAGTGGCATTACAATATGCTAATGTTGCGACACCATGCCCTCCATGTCACCTCGCTCCCCTGTTTTCATCTTTCTCCCTCCTTCTCCCCTCGGGGGAGGCTCAGAGTCACAACATCTCTATCTGGGACCCCCAGAATCAGCTCCCCCTCCACCAGGGAACCTCATCTCACAGACCAACATTTACCAGCATGATGAAGAAGACACTGATCAGTAAAATTTCTTCAGTTTAGCCGCGGTCCTCTTACCCCATGTGACGGGTACGTCAGCCAGCCCCAGTCTCCTGTGATTGTCGTCGTGTCCAGAAGATTCACTGTGGAGAGAAAAGACAAGCTGGTGAGTAATAAAGCTGAACCTCCTCGTCCCAAAGCCCATTTTCTGCTTCCAAGTCTGAAGTGACCCAAAATAAACAGAGTATGTGTTACAGCTTTGCCTGGCAGCTGCTGGGTTCGGCTCCGGCCCGCCGTGACCCTGCACGGAATATGTGGGGATGGAGAAAAGATGGCTGGATCTTCACCACAGGGGCTGCATGGATCATCTTCCCTCTACAGCACCGGTACCCAAACTTTTTAAGCAGCAACCCCCAAGATGACATTTATTAGTTTGTGACCCTCCCTCCATGATGATAATTATTGATTATATGTCAGACAGGTCGTCCTGCAGGATCCTCTAAATATCAGGTCTGGAAACGGTCTGTCTACAGAAATAAGGAAGATTAATTTGGATTTATGCATTAAGAATTAAGGTGTTAAATTTAGATTTTTCTCTTTGTTAATGGTTTAATTTTGATAGCCTTGATAAAAAATCCCACAATTATTTGATAAATGTAGGTTATACATGTTTCACAATTATATGAAACCTCCTGAAATGATCTTGCACCCAGTGAGACAAGTCAGATTACTAACCTATGGCCTAAAGAAAACTACAAAGACTTTATTTTCTGTGCAGACTAAACATGTCTAATGTAGACAAGACACTGATGGTTTTATGTCACATCTTTTATTGATACTATTTTAATTTTCTGTATTATTGGCTGGTAGGGAAACCACACAGTGCAGAACAAAAAGCGTCTGTCAGATGTTGTGAGATAATTGGCTTAAAGCCGCTGTTCTTGTCAGATATGTATAAACGCTAAGTGTCACAGAAAGCCCAGTCAGTCCCTGCCAGCTCTGCCATCCACCATTAGACGAATTTGTCCTTCTGCCCTCTGGGCGGACATTTAGGTTCAGACCCAATGATTTTAAACGCTCCTTTATTAACTAGAGCAATAAATGTTCATTGGCACTGAAAAGCACTCTGTAATGTCTTTAGTATTGTTTTAATTCTTGTATTCTTTTTTAATGAACAGTTGGATCTTTCCTTTTTACTTATCTACATCTGTATTTATTGTTTTAAAAGTCTAAATTGTCTTGATTGTATACTTTATGGTACTACGCTGCAAACCAAACTTCCCCTTCAGGGACAATAAGAGGAACTGAGCTTAGTATCAGAGTCAGGACGGGAGCTGCTGCGTCAGAGGAAATTCACCTGGAACACAGGAGAGACGGTAAAAGAAAAGTAAAGAATAGCAGTCAAACTGATCTCATTCATGTTTTGTTCAGTGAAAGAATAGATGCTCTGATCTTTGAAATTATTCCTGCGTGTATTCTTGGTTTACTGGTCCTGCCAAGATTTTGGCCATTGTTTTTCTATAAACCCTGTCTGTTACCATAGAAACTATTTTTTCCCGCCCAAACCTGCCACGAAGAGACGCAGGAAGTTTCCCGATCTTTGAGCTGGTAGGCGGAGAAGCGGCATCAGCAGTTTGGAATTAACATTAGAAAATCCCAACAGTAAAAGATGGACATGCCTAAAAACACCAGAGCAGCACGGATAGTTCCCCATTATAACGTATTCCAAAGAACGTTTTTGTATGCTGTGGTTTCACAGCATCAAAGGAAACAAACACAGCAAGTTCTTTTTTAAAGCACCAGGCAGTGGGGGCGTCCTGCTCCAGACGCTCAGTGTGTTGTTTGTTTTATTCATCTTTGTTGGGAGCATAAAACAGGGTGACGGTGCAGACGGAGGAGCCCACAGCGACTTGGGATGATCAAATTTCTCCCCATCAGGTCGCTAAGCTACATGCTAGCACGGCTCCTTCCTGGTGTCTCTTCTGGCCTGTGGGGTCTCCTGCTGCCTTCTGATGATGGGGGTCCGGTGAAGAGGAGGTTAAATGATTGTTTCTCCTCCTGCGGCTCCATCCATCCTGCCCTTCATCACCATCCTGTGAGCGCAGCAGCACCTGATGGAGTCACGCACATGCACACGACACCTGTCTGACAGGTGTGACTGATGAGCAGGGACGGTTGTCACAGCCACTCCGAGTCGCATGTCTCAGTGTGTGATGTCACCTGGTTCACCCTCTGAGCCCTGAGAGCCTGCATGCTTTAAGCCCAGAATAGATCAGGAAACAAAATGTTTATTTCTCGCCGAGCAGTGAGAAATGCCACTCTGTTTCTAAAAAGCTGCGCTGGAGATCAAACGCAGAGGCATCGGTCTGGAAATCATTTCAAACCAATATTTACCTCATGAGGAAGAACTTTAACTTCACACAACCTGAACATGATCATGTCAGGCAACAATATTTCACTGTAGTAAATGAAATGTGTTTTCACTGATATTTAGAGCATCGGTCTGTGATGACGTTACAGAAAGTCGTCCATAGTTCTGCTTCACATGAGCCAGAACCCTGGACAACGTAGAGGGCACTGACCCCTTAAAGCCAGAACCTATTTAAAGTTGTATAAAAACAAATACGGTAAAAATACAGTGAAAAAATCTGGAAAAAGTCATAAAAAGACAGAAATTCCAATAATAATAATTATTAATTACTATTTAATTAAATTAATTAATTTAATTAATTAATTTAATTTACTTGTAATTAATCACAAGTAATATAAATTAAAATCATAATAAAAGAAAATTAATAATTTAAACGATTTGATAAAAAGAAACAAGGCCAGGTGTTAACACAAATTATACGTACAAAAATTCTCTGGTCACTTGAGATGAAAAAAAACTTTCTCTGAGTTATAAACTTTTAAAACTGCTGGATAAAAAGCTTTTATAGGCCTTTTCAGCTGCACATCACAGAGATATAATCAGACAGAGAAGTATGGGTGTCACACTCAAGAGTCAGTTTATCGCTTCTAGCGGGTCAAGAGTAGCCAGACTTCATGAGGGCAAACAGGATGAGAGTAATTCTTCGTGATGGGGACGGAGCTTCTTCTCTGCTGCAGCTTTATGATTTACATCAATAAGAGATTTTCCTCAAAAGCTTCGCTTATGTCTTGTAATTAGCTGGAAGTCACTCCTGCTAATTTGGGCATGAGGCTGGTGAGGAGGGCAGTGGGTCAGAACACACAGACAGATGGCAGTGCCACTGTCCCGTCACCCACCAGCCCCCCCTCTGCCTCTCAAGGCGCCAACACCCCGCCGTCTCGTATTGATGATGCCGCGCCCCTCTGCTCTCTGCACAAGGTCACAAACGGATGCCGCCGCTTACACTCTTCTGGCTGCTCGTCCTCAGTCCATTCAAGCTGCGACACTCAAGCAGACTTCATCATTTCCCAACGTGCTGGGGGAATTTAAGAAAAGGAAAACACATAAATCCATTTATATGCACCCGTAGCCACTTTATCGTGCCAGCTTTTTTAGCTTCCTGTTAACACAGGCATCTAACCGACCAATCACACGGCAGCATCTAGTGACGTAGACACAGTGGAGACAACTTCCTGACTTCCTGACTTCCTGACAGCTTCTGCTCGAGGTAAGGTGATCGGGATAGACGGGAATTTCTATTTAAACACCATCCGTTACCATGGACACAAAATCAGATTTTTTTTTCCTTTCCGCCCAACAACACCACCACGTGCAGACACGGGAAGTCACGCAATCTTGTGTGAGGATTGTTATGAGTCAGTAGGTGCGTGTGAGTTATGGCTGTGCTAGCATTTAGCATTAGCATAAGTCTAAGCAGTGAGGTATGTTAGTGCAATGCAAACTCTGAGCTTTCAGAATCCAACAGAGCTACATAGATTGCATAAAGTTTTGAAGTTATGGCATTTCAAAGAATGCTAGTCATTTTCTGTCTCCAGCAACAGCATCCAGTTTTAATGGGTTACAGGAAAAACCCCAACAAACCCGTCACAGCAAACACTGGAAAACGCAGAAATAACGTCAGAAACCGGCAAAATTAAGCCACCAAAATACCAGAGAAAGTTTGCTTTGTCCTGGATGAAAGGCTCCTCTCCGTCCTGGAAAATGTTGGGATTGGACTTTTCCAGTCCCGTTTATTCAGTAGAAATTCTTTACTTTTGTGTTTATCTGCTCAATAATTAAAAAGTCCTGTTGCAGTCATCATGTTTTATAGCTTAACCTTTGCTTAAATGCTGGGAGAGACATCATTCATCAGAGTCAATAATAAATATCATTTATATAAACCTCAAATTTAATAGACTTCTTACTTAAGTGGTGGTATCGGATCAGTACTCATTATCAGCAGATACCCCACATTAGGGATTGGCATTATTGATCGATTAATCGATTGTTAAGATTTTAATCCATGACATTTTCTTTTATTCGATTAATCGAATGTATCTTTAGACTGTTGTTGAAGTTGTATGTAAGTGGATATTTTCCAGTGTAACCAGTGAATGAATCCCATTTAACTGCCACAAGAGTCGTTCATCTTGGAATAAAAAACTAAATAAGGAAACTAGTTTCTTTCTACTTTCACTTCATTTAAATATATGTTATCAATATTGAATTTTAATATAAAAAATATTAATGATTAACCAATAATCGATCATTATTGATAACTGATTAAGAAAATTAAACGAATGCCCATCCATACCTCATGTATCGTACTGAACATTAAAAAACGTTACGGGAACATCCCAGCCTTCGTGGGCAGAATTCTGCTTTTTAATTTCTTTTTCAGAGATGTTTTCAGGCCTTCTTCCCAGAGAAGGAGGGAAGTGTGGGGCCTTCATGGCCCGGAGACGGGGGTCGGCAGCAACACGGGCTGAAACTCTGCGGCTGTGAAGAGGTTAAAGCCATTGCTGGCGAGGAGGGGCAGAGGACGTTTCCTGGAGGACCCCAGGCTTGAAATTGAGTTTGTTCGTGTTTGGCTGCCTCTGTTCATAACAGAAACACAAACCACAAATACCACCCCCTCTCCAGCCTGAACTCCTCCACATGTCGGAGAGCGCTAAATGAAAAAGCTGCCCACCGACTCCAGAGCTTGTTCCTGCTCGCACAGAGACAAGCCACATATTTCCCAGGGCGGTGGTCAACTCTCCTCCACCATTACTTTTCCCACCTTTCACCCTTGAAACTCAGAGTGGCTAAGTCAGGTTAGCAAGCGTCTGAACGCCCGCGGCCCGCCACTCGCGTTGCAGACATGCATCAAATCAGCCAGCCTCACCAAAGCTTTTCAGAAGCAATGACACACACACACACACAGCGGGCAGAGAGAGGCAGTGTTTGTGTCTGAATTCAACGTGGAAGACTTATGAGCTGTCTTAGAGGAAGCAGAGGTTGCCTGAAGCACCTGTGGCGACTCCATCCAGCCAACAACAACCACAGAAAGAAAAAACGGCCAGCTATAGACGGAGGAAATTGCAGAATAGAGCAGCAAATGTTCATTTCCACCCTGAAAGACATGGTCATATATTTCAAAGAGAAGAGTAAAGGTATTATTCCACACCAAGTGTCTAAGCACATGGATATAGATGCACACACACACACACACACACACACACGCACACACACACACACACACACACACACACACACACACACAGAAGACATATTGGCAATCAGTGTGAACGCTGCTGGTTTAATCTGAACTATGGTTTTTTCAGATTATTGATGGGAAATGGGGCTGATTTGTCTGTAAAGCCCTGGGATGAATATGTTGTTATTCTTCTTCTTCTTTTGGTTTCCTGTTCGTTCCTGAGGCAATGAGCTCATTAGATCAGGAAAGAAATCCTGATTTTCATGAAAATAAATTGGCATTGAAGGAATATTCAAATTGATAAAAATCTATTTATTGTCCATCCGTTTACCAGATTATTCTATGGAAAATGCGGAGAACACGAGGTCCTGAAGCACGGGAGCCCCGATGCTTTCAACTTTTATTGTGCTTATGTCAACATGTTGTACTTTATGAAAAAAAAAGCTAGATGTTGTTAATTTACCTTTGGCTGCATGGAGGACAGGACTCAGACATAGTCCAGGATTTAGGATGATAATCTCAGTGAGGAACCATCAAACCAGCATGGTCTCAGCACGGGCGGGCAGGGTTTTTAACAGCTTTAATAGCTTTTTAACGTTTGCATGGAGGGGCTCTCAAAGAAAATAGTTTTGGAACCTCTGGAGTATAGAACCAGTTATTTATCACGAGGGCATAGCTTTGATTCTGACGTTGGTAGGAATGTAAAAGTTGTTCTCAAAGGTTCCTGATAGATGTGTTTTTTACACTTTTGCTAAACGTTCATGTCGGCATTTAAATTGGACAAAAATCTGAACAAGCAAAAGTCTGAGAGCCCACCTGTGACCCTGCCTCAGCAGTCTGCTCCTCTCATCACTCGCTGCAGTCTGACCACATCAACATGCTGATCCCTCAGGAATTTGTCCATTAAAAGTTTTCTTTTAAAGCACAATGATAAATTATGTTCCTGGAGTACACAATCATTCTAATGGTAATAATGATAATATCTATGTGATTTATTTGACTAAAAACAGAAAAATATATCACCTGCTCATTTTAATTGAACATGTTAAATTATTATCATCCTTTTTTCTGAGAAACATTTCTTTACATCTGTCAAACGTGATGTGAAGGTCAGGTAAACACTTTGGTGTCAAACAGTATGACTCAACATTTTAATCATAGCCACAGTCTGTCCTCCTGTTTCTCCTCCTGTCTCTCCTCCTGTTTCTCCTCCTGTTTCTCCTCCTGTTTCTCCTCCTGTTTCTCCTCCTGTCTGTCCTCCTGTCTCTCCTCCTGTCTCTCCTCCTGTCTCTCCTCCTGTCTGTTCTCTTGACTCAGCAGTTTGTCACCAGAGAAAATATCCCAATGATTCTTGCTGAGCAGAAAGATGATTAAAATCGTGAATGTTTGTATCGTCAACATTAATGACTCAGCAGTATCTGAGAAAATATTTTCTTTAAATTTAAATCTCCACAATACTTCCTGATGTCCTTTCTTTGCTTTGCTTCAGACATTTTGAACTCGGCATTACGCTAGCACCACGGAATGGGGGACAGAGGGAACAGCCAATCACGTTGGCAGAAAACAAAACAGCAGAACCAATCATACCACTTTTTCCCAAAAAAGCAACTACCACCAAATCTAGCGACTGATCCTGGAATTACTGGAGACTTGTGAGACTTCTGATACCGGCATAAAAGCATGTATGGTTTGCTTTTCCTTTGTGCCGCCCTCCCCTCCCTCTCTCTTTCATAAGCGCCCACATGGCTCAGCCCTCACACATCAGCACTCCATTCTCCAGCTCGGAGTTTCAGACGGAGCAGGAGACGCTCACCTGCGCTCCGTCCTCAGTTTGAGAAGGAAACAAGCGATGCACCCTCTGCTCCGACAGTTTGGGAGAGGTACGTGGTCATTCTTTTGGGCTAAAATGACTAAAATGAAGAGGGAGAGTGGTGGGCGTCTTCACTCCATTTTGCTGCATTAGAAGAAGACACGTCATCACTGTACGATCACATAAAACGAGACTCTGCTGGTCAAAAGAAATCGATCATTTAAAGGGCCTATACCGGATTTCACGGCCGGCTAGCTTAGTTAGTGATAGCGGCTATTTTTTTTTAGCTTTTGTGTGACGCTTTTCTT
>JAVQJG010144301.1:0-10655 GCA_036024015.1 Craterocephalus amniculus
AATTTCCCTTTTGTGAGCTTTTTGTGTGTCGCCTGGTCCCTCCGACTGTTTGTGATCCCAAACCCCCCCCCCCCCCCCCCCCCCCACCCCCACCCCACACACACAGTCCCTCGCCTTTGCTCTATCCCTCCAGACCGCCAGCGTAGTGTGTTGTTGTCGAGGCCGACAGGCGAGGCGAGTGACACACTCGCGCTCCATCAACCGTCTGTCTTTAATGAGAGACACAGAGAGGCCCGAGGGACTGAGACCCGACTCTTTTTCCTTCCCAAACACAGACACTAATACATTCAAACGATTTGCAACTGTAAGGAAAAAAAGTTGCGCATTACAGAAGAAGGGTAATTACAACGGCGCACAACTTTGGACTTTTGTTTGTCATTAAAAACTGTACGCAGAGGAGACCAGAAGCACATATGAATCTGAATGAGGGGACGAGAAAGATGGGTAAGAGAAAGTGAGAAAGAGAAATTGGGGTGTGTGTGTCCTAGTATAGCCTCTCCCTCTGGTGTTCACCTGGTTACTCATCCATTACACAGAGAACAGTACACGACTGACTGGCGGAGAGGAGGGCACCATGGGGGGAAAAAAAAGCAGGGAGACGGTGGCTGGCAGCTTCCTCCGCACAGCTTTCCGTCCTATAGCATATGCGTAAGTATATGAACGCTGCAGTGGGATAATTGTCATTGATGGTCATTAGATTTACCCTTCAGTGGGGACGCTCATACACATACACACAAACGCACACACACACACACACACAGCTGGAATAAATATACAGCATGGCAGAGACATAACTATGCTGTAATTGCTGAAGTGTATCAATTAATGCGAACAGCAGCGTGTGTTGACCCCTGGTCACTCTCTATTCCTGACAGAGAAAGAGGGGGATTGAGGGAAATGGAGGGGGTGAGATGTGCTAGCTAATGTTCTTATTCGCTGCTAATTCATAATTCAAGCATTTGTGGGCTGATGCAAATGGTTGCATTCAGATTACAACATGATTCAAGTCACTTTTCTGTATCTGTTCACCTTAGGCTGGGTGATACATTTTCTATTAGTTTCTGTGATATGGTTCAAATATGGAGTGATAAAGGACTGGAATGCTCTAAATACTAAAAACATTTCTGTACATACAATTATATTTTTATATTGCATAATTTAATATTTCCTAGCATTGAAGGGGAAAATTATTCAAATATGATTTGACCAAAGGATCATTTTTAATATTGGCATCAGTACAGAACCAAGACCCTTAGCATCTTACAATTATAGCAAACTTACAATTATAAACATGAAATATTTGGATTCTGTGTCCTGTGGTTAATGAGTGTCAGCATTTTGTTTTCTTCCCTCTTATGTGTGTTGTCATACAGTATTGTAATAATAAAAAACACTCTTTTATTCATACTCTATGGTTGTGTTATCAGACAGAAGTAGAAGCTAAAATAATGCTGCTTATAACTATATATAAAACAAAGTCAGTGATTTACAAATATAATTTTTTTAATAAAAAAGGCTAATTTTGGTTAAAAAATGTAAAAAAAGATTAAGAAGAGGCAGTTCAAGAAGCAGTATAAAAAGTAAGTCAATCTCCTTGAGGGCCTGTTGGATTATGAATGTGTAGAAGTGAACACTCAAAACCAGACGCACTCAGAACAGGAAACTTATTGTTCTGAAGAGATTTCAGTCATGTGGAAGCTTCAGAGAGAGTCATGTAGAGAAAACATATGAAGAAAGCTCTTTGTGCCGTGTAGTTAGCATCAAGACACTTCTGATCATCTTGGGAATTGCATGCATCGCTAACTGCGCTTTATAAGTACATCTTTAGCACAAACAGTTTGTTCTGACCAGTCTCAACCCACGCAGTTTGCTTGTTGAAGTGTCTTTGCTGAAGTCTCACAATGTCTTCTTCTCGCTTTTATTAGGACATAATCATACAGGATAATTGCTCTTCTTTTTACATGTAATTGGATGACTCAGACATTTTACTTTCAGGTGTAAACAGGCACCAGGACAAAATTAATGTCACTGCATGCAATGATGTTTTATGCTAAAGTGCACCTCAGTGGAAGGCCCTACCGAGCATCTACTTGAGGAGGTTGTTTTATGAGTTTTAGAACAAGCCTAACTCTAATCGCCTGAGACCTGGCATCCTCATACGAGGACTTCATATTTTTGGCTGTTTTTACTGTAATAACTAAAATCAGCTGTACACAAATGTTGAAACTTGCTCTCTCATTTGGCGGTGTCACAATATTTTTCTATAATTTTGAATTATGTTTATTAACATCATATATAATGAAATATGTTTAATACATAATAAAAAATAATATATATGTATTCTAAGATTCAAGTTGTTGGTGCCTGTTAACCCTAAAGTTAATGAAAATGAAAACTTGGGAGGCAGTCTCAACAACATTGAATCCAACTGGGATGATTGTTGAATAAACAAAACCAAATTAACCACATACAGAGGAAATTCCTCCAGTTTGTTTCAATATTTTGAGGGACAAAAGAAAGATGATATACTCACATCAAAGAAATGCCCCGTCCTGTTGCAGCGATGGCACTGTTTGTGCCAGTAAGCCCTCTCACTGCAAGAATCGTACAAGTGCCCCGGCAGACCACAGTTGTTACAGTGCTTACCGGAACATTCGCTGGATATGTGGCCATTTGTGCCACACAGAAAGCAGGGCGACAACTTCTGCTCACACACAAATGTATACAACACTGTTAGTTTCACACCCTAACATACCCTGTGTAGAAACTGAATGGAAACCCAATAAAACTGACCTTAGGGTCCGGACAGTTCTTGGAGAGATGTCCGGTCCTGTTGCAGTTTCGACAGTGAACGTTCTTCCCAGTATAGTATCTGTTTGATATCCGCTGTGCTGGTAGCCTTAGACCTTTGCCTTTGTTATAGATCTGAGCCTTAAAACACACAGCAAGTGTATTATGAACATCAAGTTGAAGTCAAGGCTATATTTGCCAGAGCCTAAAAATGTTTGAGATAATGAGGAGGAAGGAACAATATCTTAAATTTAAGGCTTTATGTTAGGAAAAACATGTAATGGTTGTGGATTCAGAAGATTGTGCTCCACTATCCCTGCTCTCTAACCCTACACACACAGAAAATGGCAAGATATAATGAAGGGGGACAATTCTGCCTAGATCCAGGTCTGTGAACAGGTATCCTGAGACACTCTCATGAGCAAACTGAGAGCAAATTATTTGTTTTAAAAAAACACTGGAAATTAGTTTTTCAAAAGAAAAATGATCACCTTCTGTACTCAACGTATCTTTGTGGGCACAAACAATGTTAACAATGTTTTAGAAAACATAAATAGTATGTGCTCTAAGTAAAGTTAACCAACAGTAACTTGATTTTGGTTACTACCTCCTTGTCTTTCTTTGAGACCAACCAACTTTCTTCTTCTTCTTCAGCATCTGGTAAAAGAGACAAAATGCATGGTAAAATAATGCTTTGATCTACTTTTTATTCTTAAAACATGATTAAACACACAATAGACCTAGCTACTTTATAAGGTAGCTCTGCAAAATGTACTGCAATCCAACAAAACACCCTGTATTTATAAGCTTTGTAAGGGTAAATTATCACCAAAAAAAATAAAAAATTCAAAACTTAATATTTTTAAATGATCATAAAAGATTTTAGAATCTGAAATAAAAGGTTGCTTTAAAAACCTGAAATCAGAGTTTGGAGCTACTTTAGCTTTACAGAACTGTTCATGTTTTTCAGTGTATGGACTAACAGGAGCTTTAATCTGAGGAAATAATGTTTTAAAAGACTTATATGATGCGTGACAACAACCAGCCTTAGTAACAACTCAAACCCTGAGGAAAGGCTTTTTTCCTCCTAAGACAAGGACACACACACACACCCACACAGTGAAACTGACAGCGGCAGCCCAGCACATCTGTATGAGAGTGGCACTAACAGCACCCTGAGGGAGCCGGGTGTATTCTCCTCAGGCCCACACAACTGTAACTGACATCCAGAAATCTTAACGTACACACAAACACATGCGCGCAGAAATGCACAGACAAGTGTACTCAGCATAAATTATGTGCTGATAGCAACAACACACGCATGCTCTCACAAACACACAGACACACCCACACATCGACCCCTGCGATTAGCTGGGTGACAGTCTTTAGCCTTTGGACAAACATGCAGCCTTGAGCCATAATCAAATATTACACTTTCCTTTCCACCTCTCTGTCTTTCTTTTACTCTCTATCCAAACCCCTTATCGCTATTCAGCTCAGCCCTCCTTCCTGTGCTTTTGCTTTCTCTCCTTGTTTTCTAACCCCCCCTCCCATCCCACCCTCTTCTTCCCCGGGTGAGCGACTGCAGAGGGAGGTTATCACCTCTCTTCCCTGTCAAACAAATTAAAATGGCTGCTGTTTGGATGGGGCTCCTTTCTGCCATGACCTTCACCTCCAAAAACGCACACATATATACAATTACAGATGCTAGTAACCCAGTACTTTCATCACACAGGTAGCTTGTGACTCAAAATTTGAGTTTACACATTTGGTTGATCCACATTGGGAATATAAAAAATGTGTTTAGATACTGGTTAATTGAACCAACACAATAAAGAGAAGCACATATCTTTTCTGAAAGGGTACAAAACGAATACAGAGAATTTATGAGAAGCTTTTTCAAAGAGCCGAAAACAATATTTCATTAAAACGACACATTTTTTGTTTTGTTTTGTTTTTTTGGGCTGTTGTTCAATCCTTAACCTGAGGGGCAACACACTGCTCCTCACCTGGCCTCAGTCCTTCCAGTAAAGGAAGAACTAGACTTCATATTACAGAGCCTGTGGGTAACACAGACCTACAAACCATGATAAAGTGGCAATCTGAAAAGAATGGCTTCATGACCAAGTCCTACTCAGGAAAGTCAAACAATCACTCTGTGTGCTATGGTGGGCAACTTGGGCCCATTGATGCTCCACGCAGAAGACGGATAAGCAGACGCACGGAGAGCCTCGTCCATCTCAGAAGGGGATTTCTTAACAAATGAAAAATTATTTAGTAGGTTTGCTACAGTTTTGGGCTTCAACTTAAGATTATTGTCATTATTGGCTAACCTGTGGTCTACTCTCCTGATGCACTAATTTGTCCTTTCATCAATAAAACAGAGTAAGAAAATATATTATTCATCCCTTTCTATGCAAGACTTATAAAAAGACGCATGCAATCATTGTATCTTCTACAAAGTGTGGATTAAAAACTTGCAGTCATTGCATTCCTCCATTCGTTTTACCCTATTCACCACCGAAATCAGTTCAAAACTATCAAAAATCTATTTTTAATGTGTTCACTGATGGGGTAAAAATGGCCGAAAGGAGAATGAGAAAAGTGGAAGTGATGCATACTGACAGTTTATCGTGTGCACCAAGATGTCTGAAAGAGAAAAATCTGACTGGCACCAGTACATCAAAAGCTGGCAGCCCTTCTATGAAGCTCAACTAAAACACTTGGAAACATGACAAATAGGAGAAATATCCAGCTAAGGAATATGAAAAACACCTTGTTGTAGTTGCTGCTACTCAGAAGGGAATGGAATGAGCCAAGTCACATCTTCAATCAAGTTTTAGAAAGAAGGCTTTTGCACCAAAATCACACTGCTGCTGAGAATAGTCTGTCCCAAAGACGTTTTACTGACACAGTGATCCCGAGCTCTACAATGAGACCAAAACTGCAGTCACTGAATTGTTTGAAGTGTAAGCACACCCCCTGCTTTACGTGTAACTCTTTAAAAAAATTTAAAAATGCCACTAACTGTGAGGTGGAGGGATGCGGGGTTCAGCGGGCGGGGGCATCATTAGACATAGGGAAGAAACTTTTGATTGACCGTCAGCAGTTTAGGCAAGAGATCCAGGTTTACAGAGTACCTGCACCACAGCGCAGTGTTTGAGAGGAAAACGTTTCCTTCAGAATCCGCTCAGCTACACCACAGTAGTGGAAGAACATGGTGGTCCTGACCTGCACCAGATCAGTTTGAGCCACCACCGCTGGCCGCTGCCAGAAGTTGCGACCAGTCCAGTCTGGGCAGAAGCTGCCAGTCTGGCCCAGTCTACAGTGGCTGCAAACACTGACGGACCGCTGCAAGCAGCCCGTCAGTTTTTGCATCTGAATCCACCAAGTTTCATGTGTCTGCAGACATTTTGGGTCTGGTAGTAGGTTTCATAAATGATGCTGAAAGAAACAGAAACGTCTCTCTATCATTAGTAGTAGTGGTGGTTCAGCAGGTTCCTGTAGGGGGCATTTCGAGACACCTTTTACCCACAAAACCTTTGATTTTTAAAAGATATTTAAATACACAAATAATATGATCAGCATTAGTGGCTTTTATTACAAGTAACTAATATGTTGTTGTTACAGCTCAAAAAATGCATTTTGGGTTGGACTCCTGAAGTAGGTAGATAAAATGTGACATCTACAGAATTGACCAACTGCTAGGTCCTGTGTCCCCCACCCCCCGGTTACAGTTGTTAGGGCTGACATGTTTTTTTCTGGTAATTTCCGCTGTCATGTAAACAAGATTTCACAGCAATCTTCGATGAAAGAGAGAACAAGGTACAAAGGACTGCTAAATGCATTTGAGACATAAGTTCCCAAACATCTTTTGTAGACAGAGTTATAAGGCTCGCTGCTAATATCGCAAAATTCCTGAGCCACCCCACGTCTTGGTGAATGATGTACGAAACAACTGTATGAAGGAAGAACAATATTCTTGTTCTGCAGGGTAAGTAAGTTTATTTTATCTTTAAGCTAGTGTAACTTTCATGTATGACTCCGATAGTTTTCAATAGTCTATCTGATGTAGTAGCCTGTAGCTTAATGTTTGCCGTTTGTTTATACCATGCCAGGATCTGGCTACCACATTGTGGTTTTGGTATTCAAAAGGTTTTGGTTTTCAGGTCATACAAAAAACCTTTTTGTCTGATGTTTTGGTCAGTCTCCATGACGTTCCCTTTGGTTAGGTACATTAGCTACAGTATTAGTTAAATGAGTTAATAAAAATAAATAAATGATAAGAAATTGGGATGGGGGCAATATATTTCTTAAAATTGTACAGTGAACTGATGACAAAGCTGTGGAGGTTTCAGTGTTTCCATCCAAACCCCCTCCAGTTATGTGAATAGGTTGCTTTCCACTGCAATTTATAAATGTTATCTGTCATGAGCTACCCACATTAATATATTTTCTGCATCTCCCAGGTTATGTCTTTTAACTATTTTCTGCCATACTTCGTAAGATGATTAATGGCTCGTAGGGAAGTTTTTGTATCAAAAGATACCAAATGGATCTAAAAGTTGGACAAATAAAGATCCATTACCTTGCTTCTTTTACAGTTTCATAAATTAGTCAGATTATACAGTTTTGAGGAAGATCATCACACCCACAGGAAACATGAAATCACTGAGCCATTATGACAAATTCCAAAATAACTCCAGGTCATTTTTATAGAGCTTAATCAGGATTATATATCTATATAGTTTAAATATTTTTTTCTCTTGCTTACTTTAAATATTTTCTGCTTTCTGTAAAGTATTCAGTCACTCCCCCTTACGTAAATTTTGCTGCCAGGGCCACCTTTTCACTAGCACATATAATCAAACATTATCATGATCAGTTCATCACAATCCATGAATCTACCATCATCACAAAGATCTTCTTTTAAGTGTGAGTCATGGGAAAATCTCTGCTTCCAATATTCAGACAACTTTTCCAAATTCCATTTCGTTCATGGAAAATGTCACGTTTGCTGGAGTGTTTTCTGTTTTTCAGCATTTTTATTTGTAGATTTAATCAGAGTCACACTTTCACATTTACTGTGTAATGTCAGACAAAGAGCTGCGCATCACAGTTTTCTGGGTATCTGCAGACTAATGAGTATTTGCATGTCTTTTTTCTTAATGTCACACTAGAGTAAGATACTTAAAGTGTAGTTAGTTATGGTTATTTTTGTATAGACAAGAGAACAGGATGGGGGGCCTCCCAACACTGCTCTCCTATGAGCAAACTGGGGGCCCTCTGTGGGACACGTGTATGTGTCTCTGCACGCTTAGCTGGTGTTACACAACAACCAGTGGCCAGCCAATGGGTAGCTTGAAAGAAAAAAAAAAAGGCAGGGGTGAAAGGTGTGTAAGTGCATCTGTGTGTGTCAATGCAAGTAGGCGTTAGTGACTCAACGAAAGTCATTCCCAAAGCGTATCCCAGGGGGACTACGCAAATAAAGAGCAGGAAGCTTTCCCTTAATCTAAGGGCCACCCCCCCATCTCACCGAACTAACACACACACGGATAAGGGGTGAAGCTCTTTGTCACGGCCGAGGAATCAAACACATGGGTGGGGGTGGAGGAAAGGAAGAGAGGGTGGGTGGGGGGCTGTTTTCTGTACACAGGGTAAAAATATGCTAATCAACCTCGAGGCCCTGTTCAAAACCAAATCATCAGTGCCTCGTTCCATCGTGGCCCGGCTGATCTGAAGGAGTCGGGAGCTCAGAAAGCAGATGGCGGCAGCTTCAGCGAGCAGCTGAACAGGCTCACCAGAGGCGCTCGACACGCTGATTCTGATTTCAACAGATCTGACGGAGAAGCCGTCCTTACATCAAACTTACACGTTTAACCTCCAAGGTCTTGAACAGAGTAATCCGTGTTATGCCCGGCTAGGAATAGAGACACCACTGTCAGTTTGCCAAATGGTGTCATTTGCTAGAAACCTTCAAAAATTTGCCCCAAAATGTCCAATTCGCAGTGCTTTCTACCGGGGTTCCATCGATAGCAGTTCTGAGACAACTCTTACATTATCTCATCACTCCATTGTCAAGGGTAATTGCAACAGAGCATCATGGAAGACGGGGAGCCGGAGAAACGGAGGGAGGGACCGATCGGGGAGACAAGGCGACAGATGCTACCTGTCTGTCTCAAAGGTACCCTGATTACTCCGAGATGAGAAGAAGTGGGGAGGAGGCTGCGTGCATGTTCATCAGAGCCGCCACAACCAAACAAAACCAAGGGACTGAGAATGTGCATGCATAGCGTGTGTGCGTGTACGTGCGTGTGTGGTATGTGTGTGTGTGAATCCACTGAATCTGTCCCTTCCACCTGCGAGAGCAGAACGGAAGTGTACGTGTGGTTAATGAACCATGAACGCCCAGCTCTCCTGGGGTGTCACCCGCATGCACACACACACACACACACACACACACACACACACACACACACACACACACACACACACACAAATAGGATGAGGTTCAGACGGGGTGGTTTAAGTCTGATAAACCAGGGGCAAGATGAAAAGCATCAACAATGCACGGCCTTCCGCGAGTGTGGCGCTCCCCACGCACTCACCCGCATCTCCAACCGGTTTTAATTAGTTTTCTAAGATCGGTGTGTGTTTGTGTGTGAGCTTGCATCTCCATCAAAACAGAGATTTAGACTGACCCGCTCGCCCAATCTCTCTTCCCCCATCCTGACACTTAAACAGGCATGCAGAGCCAGCCCGCCCATTCTACAAGCTGTTGGCCCTTTAATACACTGACCAGCCTGTGCACGCACACGCACAGACACACACAGAGGGAAAGAAAGAGGGGCCTTTCCTCCCAAATGGAGGCCATGTTTGATACTGAAGCGGTGGGGCTGGATTAGCAACACCACACATGACAATGGTGAGGGTGGGTGGGAGTGTGCAGGCTGTGTGTGTGTGTTTCCCTGAGAAAAAAAAGGGGGTGTGGAGGGGGGGGTAAGAAAAAGGAAGCATTTCCTTTGTGACATCACCTACCCCTTACAGCCTTAACCTCCGTGAGATTAAACACAGCAAGAGAGTGTTTAAAAAAAAAAAACAAGAGAAGAAGAACAATGAGGATGAGAGGGGGAGCAGGAGGAAACGGAAAACAATGCAACACAGCAAGAGTACCAAGAAAGAACATCCAGATTAAAATGTGTTTGAGGAAAGATTTGGAGATGATGGTGAGGAGGAAGAGGAGAGAAAAAGCAGAGAAGATGAAATGATAACGTGATGCGGATGCACATCGTTTGTACGTTTGTGCGCATGTGTTTGTGCAAGAGTTTGATAAAGAGGAAAGAGTGGAATGCTGGGCAGATCTATTACAGATTAACGTAGCACATAGGGCTTCCCTTTCTTTGATCTCTGTGTAAGATCAATCAAAGCATCTGTGGTAACATCTCTAGCTGCTGCCAATATGTGAGCATTTTGGAGTGGTCATGATGAGATAACTGATGGCACCAGATTTGGGCGACTCAATAAAACAGAGCTGGAGTTTTTTTATTCATGCTAAAGTGAACTGATGATTTTGTTATTGATTTGAACTGGAAAACATGAAAACCATTAATCCAAACTACATGGGATTCATGTGGATAACTTACATTGGTAACTAACCATCAAAGAAACCAAACACACAGCCTCTTTTATTGTTTTGTTTTCACGTCATCACATAAAACATAAAGGTGTATTATTTCAAATGAACCCATCCATCCATCCATCCATTTTCTGAACCACTTAATCCAATTGGGTCGCGGGTGTGCTGGAGCCTATCCCAGCTGTCAACGGGCGAGAGGCGGGGTACACCCTGGACAGGTCGCCAGTCT
>JAVQJG010144314.1:0-2500 GCA_036024015.1 Craterocephalus amniculus
CAGCTAAGGCTACGAAGTTATGTACAAATTTCTTTTTCCTCAAAGAATTGTCAATTGAAATAGCATAATTCTGGTGTTTGTCTCTTTTCTTAAAATGCTGAATTAAACCAACATTGCTCTTTCTGATATTTAAAAGGTACCCAAATACTTCATAGTTCATACACAAGAAGAAACAGCAGCTTTCCTGTCCATGTGGAACACTAGAGAGTTCAGTCCAAATGCTTCCTTATGTCATAACAAACTGGCTTCCAAGTAAAGCTGCAGTAGACACTCTAAAAACTATAAAGTAAAATAAAGAAGAACCAAAATATTAAGGTCATACATCTAGAAGGAATTTAATATCAAAACGGACATATATAAGACGTACATTTTCTTCTTTCATGACTGAATTAATGCATGCTTAACAAATGTTTTAGTACATTTTCATCATGTTTATCATGTTTAAGAAATTAAACTGAGTATTTAAAAATGTATATAAGGAGGAATTCAACACATTAGAGTTTGTTTTCTCGCAATATAGGTCAGCCACGTTATGATGTTTTCTGTTACAGGCCTATTGAATAGACAGGTGAAGTGCTTGGCGATCTTAACTCGGTGCCATCTACTGACATATCCTTGCTACTACTCCACATAGGCTAAAGAATATTAGTATGGTCGGCCAGCCTGCCTGACTAACGGCATGAAGTCATTTTCTATTTCCTGGTCTATACATGTGTTAGTCAGTGAACTAAAGCCAACTACATAGAAAAATGTTGAAATCCAGACTTGGTGCATGAGACAATGGGACTGCACATTGATGGGGAAAGTGTTTTTAGTCTTTTATTTGGGGCTGGCGGGGAATTACAGGCTTAGGACGATTTATTACAATTAATTAATTTTAATCAAGTAATTTCTTATCAACGATTAACTGATTATCGATTAATTGCTTGCAACCCTGGTGCTGGTAAGTCTGACTAATGTCTCCCTGTAGGTAGGTTAGAACACTTAGTTTGGTGTGACGGCTGTCACATTTGTCTCTGCAGTGGATGTATAATCCCACATGCATGTGTGGTGCTTCCTGCATGCGGGTGCAGTGACATTCGATATTTCCTACGTTGTGTTATTAGACTCACAGATGTCACACAAAGCAGCGCAGCGTGTCAGACGTCAGGGCAAACACAGCCCCCCTCAGGCCGGAACCTGATTGTTCGTCCCTGGTGGGGCAAGTCCAGGGATTAGCTCCTGGCTCAGGAGCCATGTTGCTCCCCCTTTCATTCCCTGTGCCCAGCGGGCCTTATCGCCATCAATCTGACACCCTGTTTATCTGACACTGCAGCCAGATCTGCTGGCCTCGGAGAAACGCAGACAAAGAGCGTGGATCATCAGCACTTTGATTGTGGTGGTCCAAATGGCCATTTCACTCTGTGGCCCCAGTTATCCCAGCATCCCTCTGTGTGTGTGCTCTCCACGCTGAGTTTAGCTGCACTCCCAGAAGCTGGGAAGCCTCCACAGCGTGTCCGTTAGCTCCCGTCTTCAACCTAATCTCAGTCAGTTGTGTATCAGTGGACGACTTTTCCAAGCTGATTAGTTTGTTGGGACTAAGTTTGTTTGTTTTTTGCTGTCACCACTCCCCGGACCACCCCACCCCCCACCCCCTCCCGGGTTGCCTTATCATACCAGTCACTGGGGACTTACCAGCAAGCGTGAAATCTGGAGTTTACCACCAACACCTGACTGATCATTGGGCCAGTTGCTCTCCAGGGAGGAAGAAGGAAAAGGGAGACACATTTTTCCATCATGGCCTCTTTTAAGCTGGATTTTCTCCCAGAGATGATGGTGGACCACTGCTCTCTGAATTCCAGTCCCGTGTAAGTAACTCCAGCCAGCTCCCAGTCCATGCTTTACTGTGGCATAACTGGGATTTTACTTTACATTGAACCCTTTGCAGTCACACAGCTGTCAGGCAAGCTGATGGAAGTCTGTGGTTAAACTTTTAGAGCCCGGCTGGTTTGGTCCCAAACTTAAACTGAAGTCACATTTAAGTGTTTCAGTGTGATTGCTGACTATAAACTCTTTCTGCATTTCAGTGAATTCAAACCTTATTTCAAATTCTGTTGTACTATTAAAGAGATTTAGTATAATTAGATTTGGGGGCAAACACCAGCCTTATCCATACAGAGCAGAGAAAAACAAAACTCAGGCCTGACATCTGGAAAATTCTCTGGAAATGACCTGACTCTCAAACAGAAGCTTGCAGATGTGAAATGTGCTTCAGCCTGCAGCTGAATGATGGCTGGCCACATCGCTCTGCTGATCTCCTGCCTGGAAACACTCTGTTGTATTCATGGACTCTTTTCTGTCATAAAAACATAAGAAACTTTGTAATGATTCAGTAATAATTCTTTCTGATGGCTCTGGATGCAGAGTCACTTGTAATGGTCGACTACTGGGATAAAATTTCATGTCAGTACCAACACACACCTGTTATACAGGAGATGCTTAAATATTTAAATAGGATCCT
>JAVQJG010144314.1:7500-10957 GCA_036024015.1 Craterocephalus amniculus
GCGCTGCGAGTGCCATGCCGCCTGCTGGTGCTGATGGATGGAGTTGATGGAGGGGTAGGGGTCCGACAGGTGGGAGTAGGCCGCGTCTTGGCTCTGCGAGTAGGGCAGGGAGGACTGCGGGTAGGGCGGCGGGAAGTAGGGAGGCTGGAAGTCTGAGGCCGGAGTGTGGCAGAGCGGGGGGGCCGCGGAGTAGGCGGCCTGGTTCAGGGAGGAGAGCTGGGAGAGGCGCCCGCTCGGAGAAGAGCCGCTCAGTCCGTCCGCGCGCTCCTGCACGGAGAGAAGGTGCGTCAGACAGGGAGGCCGAACCGGAGCTCAGGGTCCCCAGACCCCAGATCCGGGGCAGAAATGGTCCAAAAAAGCATCAAATACAATATTTCATCAGCAACAACAAAAAGAAATAAATGTGTGAACATGACAGCGTGAAATGTGACGCAGAAACGTTCTGCTGCCGCCTGCGGCACCGCTGCAGCGGCAGAGAGGTCACGGCCACCAAGGAGCAATGCAGAGGACAGGTAACTCTCAAGTAGAGAGAGAGAGGGGGGGGGGTCAATGTAAGTAATCTGTTTCAACAAACACAGTGACCCCACGAAGCAGCGCGCGCGCTGCGTGCGCGTCTGACACACATTTCCTGATGGCATCGGATTTTAGGTGAAGCTGGGTCACAGATCGATGCGTCCTGCTGGAGCAGCGTCCATTAGGGCCGCGAAAGTCGGTCACACCGCGCGCCGTGCCAGGCCAGGCCGCGCCGCGCCAGGCCATGCCGCGCCGCTCATCCGCTTCAAAGTTTTTCTCCACAGCTGAAACTCATCACCGCAGCTCTCTGCCGGGCCTGACAGCGAGCAGCACGGTGCCGCGCGGCAAACGCGCAGCCTTTCACTGTGCCGCGTGTTGTCACGCAGAGGCCAAATGCAGCTGAGTCCGCGCCAAACGGTTTATAGACTATTTTATTACAGCGCAAGAAAATAAGAATCATTCAGTATAATAATAATAATAAATATAATAATAATAACAATAATAATAATAATAATAATAAATTTCAGGATTTTTTCAGCTGAATTCTTTTTTATTCGTATGTTTTGTCTTCCAGTTTCTGCTCCATAAAATCCGGATCGGAACTCTTACCATGGCCGAATAGGTGTGGATTAACATCTGGACCCCTCTGGGCAGCTCGGACGCGAAGAGGCCGGCACGCGCAGGTTCCGATGACGCGCAGGTGTGTCCAGGTGTGGCTCAGCGCTCCATCACATGAAGGTGTCCGCTGCTACTTTCCGGACGCGTCTGCCTGGCGGAGCTGTTTGCGTGCGGAGAAAAGCGGCGGTCGGATACACACACACACGCGCGCACAACACACATGGACTTCTGCAGCCGCTCCATGAGCGCACTACTTATAGGTGGGGCGCGCGCCCGGCAGTGTGAGGGGGGGCAGCTCTTAAAGAGACGGTGCTGCTGCTTTGGAGGATTTAAGCGAATCTTTTCCGGCAGAAGCGACGCGTTCAGGTGGAAGTTACAGGTGTGACGCGCGAGCTGCTCACGCGCAGATTTCCGCAAACAAAATGTTGGAAATGATCACATGTTTAAAATTTAGGTTTAAAAAGTCGGAGAATCTGTCTGAGATGACAAGAGACGGGGTGGTGCAGGAGGAAGCAGCGCGCGGCGCGCGGTACCTGCGCGGCCTGCGACTTGGTCCGAGACTTCCACAGCATGTCCGCGCGCTGCAGGAGGAGGAGACAGATGAAGGTGCAGAGAGGAGTGAGTTAGCTGGAGGACGGTGCTGGAGTTTGTATGATGAGACATAGGAGGGGAGGGGGTGTGTTTTTTTTTATTGTTTTTTTTTAAGGGGGGGTGGGGGGGTGGATCAGACCTCAGATGCAGGTTCAGGTTTATCCAGGGGCGGTTATAGACCAGCATCAGAGGGGGGGGCAGCGGCTTAGAGGCATATTTATGGAAAAATAATTTAAAAAATGACCTTCCACGTTAAACTAATTCTTATAAAAATAGTTCATTTACAATATTTTATTTTTTGGTATTTTCAAAATGTAACTTTGCTACTGTCTTTAAAAAAAACAGTGACAATAGAGATGAAAGTTGTCTGAGTTTCTTATCTTGGCTTCATATAATTAGAACAGATCAAAAGAGATTTTTGAACAAAAAGACTTTTCTTTAAGTGCAGCAAACTGAGCCACATAACCTAGTTCCACATCTCATGTCGGGGAATTATTAAAAAATAATTAAATAAATAAAAATCTATATTTATTAATGCGGCAGACTTTGCCCTCAGCTTTGTGTTCGGGTGGCACAGGACCACCCTGGACCCCCCTAACACCGCCCATGGGTTTATCTGGCAGAAATAAAAAGTTTCATCAAAGTTCTGGATTCGGCTTATTTCCATCACCATGGCAACCAGGACTGCAGACCGCTCTGTGGTCTGAAGCAGTTTTACAGCAGAAACATGAGAAGAATAAAAGCTCTTTATCCCTTTAACTTTCGGACTAAGAAAAAAACAAGACAGAAGTGTTTATTTGCTGTTTCCTTTTCTTCTGAACAACAAACATACAAATGATGTTTTTCAGCAAATAGTTGAGATAAAAGGTAATGATAAATTAGGATTAGTAAAATGGTTAAAATTTGAAACGGCAACAGGATAACAAACACTTCCTCCCGGCAAAACATACCCAAATCAGCCGTTACATAAACGGTTCAAACCGGTTTATTTAATCAATTCTTCACTAAGATTCGTGATAATCACTGAAACATTTTTCTACCAAATGGTAGAGGAGCATGGCAAAGGGTTAATGAGAGAGTTTTATGTTTCTGTCGGGTTATAATTAGATTCTCGCTTAAGACATTATATTGGCTTCATTAGTTTTTTACTAATGAAGAAAAAATTTGTTACTAATTTGTTCGATTCTGTTAATTTTTTTATTTCTTGAAATAGCTAGTTAAACTTCAGAAATGAAAATAAAAGGGATAAAGATCTTGAGCTGGACTTTGTTGTTTTAACTGATGAAGCTGAAACTGTTCAATCAGATTGTTACCCGCTAGTTAGCAAATAATGATAATACATTTAAATTATAACACATCACAAGTGCTAAAATCCTAAAAATACATAAACGTAAAACTGGCAGCAGAGAGACAGAGATCAGCGCTTAGAGGTAATAACCAGTAATAACCAGTAATAAACCAGTTATAAACCAGTTATAATAATAAACCAGTAATAAACCAGTTATAAACCAGTAATAAACCAGTAATAAACCAGTAATAAACTAGTAATAAACCAGTAATAACCAGTAATAACAGTAATAAACCAGTAATAAACTAGTAATAAACCAGTAATAACCAGTAATAAACCAGTAATAACCAGTAATAAACAGTAATAACCAGTAATAAACCAGTAATAACCAGTAATAACCAGTAATAACCAGTAATAACCAGTAATAAACAGTAATAAACAGTAATA
>JAVQJG010144318.1:0-15038 GCA_036024015.1 Craterocephalus amniculus
ATCCTCATTTAAATACCGCTGTTTGCTCCGCAATAAATAACAGGAGCAATCTTAATAGATATGGCGCTAATCATAGAAACATGACCGGAGCAAAACAGCGCAGCAAATATGGAATAGCGCAGCACTTCTGCGCTCGTCATAACTCAGCGCCTATGTGTTTAACTGCACTTTAAGAAGACCAATTTATACATAAACACACATAAACACACACACACAAAGAAAAACAAGCTCAAGACACCAAATGATTAAAATCAAGGATGTAAAGGGAGGGTGGTACGTCCAGATTCTTCACGGTGGAAAATGTTTGCAATAATTTAGATTTAAAAACTCAAAACTATGTGATGTGGGAAAGCTATGATATGGTGTTACTCAGTCATGTTTATCTGCATCGTTTGGTTGAACTATCCACTGAGGTCAGTCAGATAACCAGCTAGATATCAGACGGGATTATCTCATTTTAGTCTGCACACTCACCAGACAAAAACGAGTTGTTTAGGGTTCAGTATGCTCTTAATTCAGGCTACATTGTATAAAGTCATGCAAGAGCAGATGTTTTTTTTATGAAAACTCTTTTTCCAAACTCTAGTTAGCTAGCGTATCAGGTTCAGGGAGGAGGTGGTGCATTAGGTGTATTAGGCTTTGCTTTTAATCAAGCTCAGGCCTGTTCTTTCTTTTAAACACCACCCATGATGACCACCCCTTCTTCCCAAACAATTAATTTGGGTTGGGGTAGTTGTGTGATTATTTCAGACTTGTGGTAGTGTGTCACGGTGCAATAATGCCCATGTGCCAAAGAAACTAAAGACCAGGAATGACGCAAACTGGATCCATGCTGAAATTAAAACAATAATTTCTGCAGAAAAAAACAAACAAACCAAAGAAACATGTTGTGCCAGCGGCAGTTTTGGTTGCAGCTTGCCAGCATTGATGTAAATTTGGTAAGGTTTTCTTCATGCTTGTGTCCTCAGTTCTCTGGCTGCCTGGCAACTTCGCACCAGCAACAAAGAATCATTGTTTAATTCTTTATTTTATCCTCGTCACAAAAATGAAAAAATTAACAAAACTAATCTTCGACCGGGTAGTTTTAAGGTGAAAAGTAGATTTTGGGACCTTCCAAGATAAGCTAATGTTTATTAATCTGAAAGTGGTCCACATTAAGCTGTCCCATGTTGAATTATTTTATATCCAAAATGTTGCACAGCATCATCAGATTGTGTATCAAGGAGATTGTCAAAGGATATCACTCACTGTTTATTTCCATTAAGTCCTCATATGCATTGACTGTGAGAAAGAGTGAGTTATTTTACACTCAAGCTTGTTGAAGTGAGAAGCAGAGTTTCTGCACTGTGGGATAAAGCAATATTCCTGCAAAACAAATGAGATTCTTAGCCATGAAAAATAATAAGAAATCTAAAAATATAGAAAGAGTGAGGATGCTGTTCATCTCTGTTCATCATATCTCCGGGAGTGTGGTGTGAAATTACTTGCCAAAGGCAGAAAAAAAGTTAGACCATTTAAAATGGTTATTATATTATAGAGCAAGGAAATTTGATTTGTATCGGACTTTTAATGGTTCAGAAAATCCAAAGTGGTTTACAAAAAACAAGAATTATACAAGTATATGTTAATAATACATGCATCTGTAAGAGGGCATACCTCAAATCTGATGGCTCAATAGATCAATCAAACTTAGCAGGAGAATACAGCTCAAACTATTTCTAAGTCAGTGGATATCTGACTACAAATATATTAATATCAGCTTAATCAAAAGAGATGTAGAATTTAATTTCTGTTGTTGTCTGTACACAGATCAAGTCCAGGAAGCGTCTGGCCAAAACTGTGCTGGTGTTTGTCGGCTTGTTTGCCGTCTGCTGGCTTCCCAGTCATGTGATCTACTTGTACCGCTCCTTCCACTACAACCAGGTGGACACCTCACTGGGTCACTTCATCGCCAGCGTGTGTGCTCGTGTCTTGGCCTTCACCAACTCTTGTGTGAACCCGTTTGCTCTGTACCTGATGAGCAAGAGCTTCAGCAAACACTTCAGAAAGCAGCTGTTGTGCTGCAGCTCTCCCAGACGGCTGGCCAGCCAGAATAGTGCGCATACAAATGTAACCACCGTCTGAAGGTTTACACCATGTTCAACATCTGTATTTAAACAGGACTCACCTACTATTGATTTCTGTGAATGTGTTGGGAAATTATTTTAAGTCCTTGTTGCTTGCAATCTGTTGAAAAAAAGAAAGATTAGCTGCTGCTTTTTTAAAAAACATAATACTTTCTGTTTGATACAAATCTAATCTGTAATTGTGTTAAACTCAAAGACTCAGTGTCCTTTGTAGTTTCAGATGAAAATGTGATGTTTTTCAGCTGCCATTTGTTGTGTGAACAGCCTCTATGTCAGTTAAAGTTTGGCTTTATTGTGAGTTTTAATCCTGTGTGATATTAAAATCATAAAGCTGTGAAAAGGTCTTCCCTGACATTTCATGAGCTGTAAATTATTCAGACTGCACACAGCTCCCTCTTTGTGCTGTACACTTGAGATGCTATTATACAACATTTAAATGTCATATATTTTCAAAACGCCGGTGTTAAAAGAAGTTAGATATCCCACAGTGTCTATGTTGTGATGTTTAATGTGAAGAAGTTAATGATGCATTTGTTGGCTTTGCCTCTGTATATTGTGATTTGAGCAGTAATTATGTTAATTCACAAAAAAAGGTTAAAAGAGTAATATGAGACACTTACTTGTCAAGGTATGTTTGTTATTTATTGGATTGGTAATATGACACATTTACAGTTTTGCTTCAGGTGATGTCGCAACTAGTTTCATTTGTAGTTATGAATTGTTCTGAGTTTAAGTTTATGAAGGAAAACAATACTTATCAAAAATCTCCTAAATGTGAGACTTACACGGGATCCGATACAATGATGCAGAGATAACATGGTGGATCTGCTTGATCAACTTAAAGTTGAAGTTTGTCTGTTCACAATTAAAAGTGGTACACAAAGCATTCAGAAGTTTGTAGACCAGTTCTTCACATTTAGTTTCTTTTTTTTTCATGAGTTACCCCTACAATCTGACTGGACCCCCAGGTGCCACCCAAGCACAGACACTCAAATTCTAACAAATATTGAGCGGAAACTGACCTTCACCAAACCTCAGATGCCGAAGTGCAAGTAAATGTTGTTCGATCTATATATTGTTACACATCAACACCATGTCTTTGATCATGATGCAGCATCAGTTAATCATTTCCTAAAATCAAGATTTTAGGAAAACAATTTTAAATGTAGCCTCATTTTCATATGCAATCCTTTCCTTTTTGTACTGACTTACTCCTATTTTCACAGTTTTAATCTGATGAAAACATACTAAATCATATGATATTGATGTCCAATGCTGATCTTTAAGAGCAGAAGAGTTTCCCTGCTCCAACACACCTGATTAAAAGGATACTGGTCCCTATACCTTTTCCCAACATTTTGTATGCTTCGTCCAGATCAAGGGAAATTTGTAGGGATTGTCGGCGTCCTGTCTGCCTAAGCCGTTCTTTCTCTGTTTACTCAATTAGGGTCTGGAAAGATAAGGGACTCTTTTCTACTGTATTTGCTTCCTCTGTCTAAGATTGGTGGAGGTCGTTGGGTATTTTGCCCACATTTTGCAACAGAGATTTTTTCTTTTATGCTTCCCAAGGTCTTCATCTTGGAAAATCTTGTTTCACACTTCTGCAGACAGTTCTGTCATCCATACCATATGCAGGCAGGATTGTGTTAATTCTGTCCAACATATAGGTTGTATATGTAGTTCTTTGTGCAAAATGAAACTTAATTTCTAATGTAATAATTTTCCCCTGATTTTCTTTTCAATGTTTACTTTTAATGGTTAACCCTCACCTGTAAAAACTTGGAAGAAAAATGGATAAAAGCTTTTACTGGATTGATCTGTCTCTGAGGAAAGACTTTCCTCTGGGTGCTTGTCTGACCCTTTTTTCCACAGAGTAGCACATCTGATTCAAGCTAAAAACTGAGGTGTTAAATATTTTTAGGAGTGAAAACAAAATGTGTTAAATGATTGGACCTTCTCCTTGTAACCTACATCCTCCATGTAACCTCACTGTGAACTATGTGCAACACCTTCAAAAAGGCTTTCTTACAAGATGCAGACACAAGTGAAACACTGTAACTTTTCATTTAGAAATATTACAACAAACAAGCGATGATTGCTGAATAAGATTATTAATGAAATGGAAATTGACCTCATTACATCTCAGCATGTTTCTCTTTCTTTTAGACTGGAATTTGTCCTTCGTATTTAGCTGAATCTCCTTCAATATAGATCTTTTCAAACAACATCTTGCCATTCTCTGCAGAGCTGACCTTTCAGGGTGACATTTGGAAATTAATTCCCCTCGAGAAACACCAGCAACCAAACACAACCCATCCTTCACCTCTGTTAGAGCCTTTATTCTTGTTGCAGTTTTCCTGGAATAGTTAGTCTGGTTGTTTGTTTTCCCTTTTCTTTTTTCTCCTTTGAGTCTTGTCAGGGATATTGGCCTTGACAAACTACAGATAATCTTTAAGAACAATGTGGAAGCGCCAAATTGTTTTTTTTTTGACAAATCACCGTTTTTGATGAGAGGAAAAAAATATGTATTCTTCAGTAATATTCGGTGGTGGTTTATATTTATTTTAATCAATCCATTAGTGGTTTAACATTAACTTGTTACATTTGGTCAACTGGTTTTCTTATACCTACTCATCTATATGGGTGTGGTGCAAACCCTCACCTGTAAAGACTCAGTGAAAAATATGTAAAATAAAAATATTTAAAATGTGTTACCAATTCATTTTGAATGAGTAAGGACATTTAAACTTTTAACGCATGCTGTTATTAAAGTCGACATGACTTAAAAAAGGCAATAGTTATTAAGTATGTGAAAGTATGTACAAAAACATTAAGAAGACTCAATAGTACATTTACTGCAAATGTAACCACAAGATTTAAAATATCAAAATCACACTCTAATGTGTAATAAATTAATTATAAATGTAAACATCTGCCTGATGTTTGCATCGCTAGTATTGTGACTATGCCTCAGAGAACTATAAAGATCTAAAGATCACTTTTTTTCTAAATTGCAAACCACATATTTACTTTTTTTGTTTTCCATTACAAGTCTTGTATTCCTCAGCCCCAGCAGACGCTGATTCAAGTGACATTCACACAGCTCCCTGCGGAGCAACAAAAGGTTTTAAAGAAACACACTTTTTGGAAAAAAAACCATAAAAAAGCACACACAAAAGAGGATGCGGCTGTGTTCTGCTTTAAAGGGTATTTTGAATTTAAAAAAACATGTTGAATGAAATCTTCATTTATAAATGACACATTATTTAAATATTCCTTTTAGTGAAACCTAAAAGCCATATTTAATTTGGTTAAAAGCTACTGGAGTATTAAACAGATGAAAAGGCATTCTCTGGGAATAATCAGGATATGTTTTCACCTACAAGTCAGTCAGAAAGGAAAATGTTATGGTTATGTTAGTGCATCTCACTGATAGAGAAGAAAGTCTGTGATACTGTGAGGAAGGCAGAGGCTGGAGGCTTTGTCCAGACGACTCCTTCCGAGACTTCGGCGAATACAGAAACGACATAGCTGAGACAGAGAGCATGGACCTAAACAAACGAGAGGATAAAACCATAAAACATAAATAAATAAAGAATTAATGATGTTTTAGGCATCTTTTACATGTTGATGTGAGTTACATTTTCCAACACACCTCTTTTCAGCAGTGTGAATCTAACTGCACTGTTCGGCATCGACAGACCCAGAGGAGTTTTTCCCTCTGCGTTCCTCCAAGACAAGTCTGCTCCAAAGTCAAGCAGAAGTTCAACCACATCTGGACTTCCACTCCGCACAGCAACATGTAAAGGACTGTCCCGCCCACATCCAATGCTGACATCTGCCCCTGCACATACATGAAAACAGTTATGGGTCAAACAAAAGCACCCAGCAATATGAGCTTGCCTGAGGATTAAAACTATCCAGTTTCAACAACTGTCTGATTGTATCTCTAAAGCATTTAAACTAATGGCTTCAGAAGAAGTGAAAATAGTAGACATCGGCAATTATCTTGATTTATACCATTATCTGACATGAGACTGACAAGTCCGGTGTGTTTCTGTGAACTGTGAAAACCTGCTTCCTGTTTCCATGGAACATGATTTAAGGTCAAAATAGCAAAAGGCATGACTGAAAGTAGCGGCTGAAAGTACCCATGAGGCTGTGAGAGTTTGTCTGTTAAGCTTATGAAATGATCTTCAGTACTTTCGTGTATCTTTGCATGTGGTGTGTTGGATACTTCTGAATGGGTGAAAAGCCGATTACCACATTTAAACTAACGACTTGGGCCAAATAAAGTACTTTTCCTTTTCTTCTTTCCATTTTGTTTGTACGATTACCTGAAACTAAGAGCGCCTCTACACAGGTTCTAGCCTGAGCCTGGCAGGCAGAATATAGCGGTGTCCCCACTTCTGGCAGCTCTATGTCAGCAGGAGCTCCGTAAGACAGCAGCAGCTCCAGGCACTCTCTGTGACCTGGGGAGGACACAACACTGCATCACAACCTGAGATTAGGCACGGCTCCACACACATGTATTTTCTTTCGCACACACACCTTTTTTTGCGGCTTCATGGATGGGTGAAGCCAGCGGGTTCGTGGTGTGGACGGAGGCACCGCGCTGTAAGAGGAGATTGACACAAGCTGCACTTCCACTGCTGCAGGAGTTGAAGAGAGGGGAGGCGCCATCTGTCGATACTGTTTTTGGCTAAGAAAGGATGTGAAATTTAGTTTTATGCATCACAAATGAAAGCACACTGGACATGAGTTTGACTGTAACACTGATAAAAAGCTGGAGATTCTCAGCATCATGAATTGGATTTTTGTCTTTTTCTCATCTGCAATGGGTTTGAATTTAGTTTTCAGGCGTAAAATCAAATTGATTGATTTAAAGAAAAAACATTTCCGTGACGGTGGTTGATGAACCTTTGATTTCATACTTTTAAAGTTTTTACTTTTTATCAATTTCAAATGGTTTAATTGTTTTTCTTTCATTGACCATTTGTAGAGAGATTAACAATCATTAAAACATTGAATGTTTTTGGTACTCTTACAACTAATTAAACTAAGACTTTGGCTGATTTTAACGATAAACAAAACAGGCTTTGGCCAATTTGTCATTCATCTGTACGGAGAGGACATCTAATTAGAATTTCTAATGAAATTTTATTGGTTAAAACTTGGTTCAAGCTTACATTTGCACCATTGTCCAACAAGAACTTTGCACAGGCATAATGACCACCGAGACAAGCTTCATGGAGGGGTGACACTCTGTCCATGGTGAGTGTGTTTACCTGGAAGCCCTGCAAGAGAAATGGATGATACTGTCTGTGTTTCATTTCATCACATGAAGAAAACAAAGGCCACTAACTTTCAACTTACTTGAGCAATGAGAGTCCTGAGCAGCAGGAGTCTTCCCTGATAGGCCGCTTCATGGAGAGGGGTTCTGTCTGACCAAGAGTCTAATACACAGAGAATTGGAAACGTTGGCACATGCAGAACACATCCTTACATCTGGCTGCTCCAGCTCTCTGTCTATTGAAATGTTAATGCTTAGGTTTTCAGGGCGAATTTCACAGAGAAGTCACAGAAAATGCACCCATGGACTTTTCATCCACATGTAATCCAGTAGCTAAGACTAAGAATAAACTCACCAGCCATCAACCAGTTACATGCCAGGCCACCGTAGATGCTCAAAGGGTTCTGCCAAGGCTGGGACCATGTGGAAACATCTGTTTGTATGGCAGCCATTATTCAGATGAAACAACAGCAGCTTCCTCCACAAGTGTCCACAAATGCAACTTCTTGAGGATACACAAAGTTGAAGACGGCCTTCCAACCCTTCTTATCTGTGTCCTTGGCCACCTCCCCCACATAACCACCTCCCGCCCATCCTCGTGTCAGTCGATGGGCACAGACTGCTGCTTGTGTTTAACAAAAGAAGCTGGGATGGTTCGGACTTGATACAGCTTGAATTTAACACCATTTTGCATGTAAATAAATGAGCCGTTACAGACTGGAGTGAGTTTCACACAATGTTGGCATTTGGGGTGAGAAAAGCATTTCAACACAGGACACAATTAGAAATTGTCCCTGACTGTCTATGGGCATGTTAGTTTAATAAAATGAAGGGTAATAATGAAACATATCCAAAAAACAAAGTGTGAGAAACCATGAAAAACTGTAGTTCTATGATGTAAACATACAGATTTAACTTTTTTTTCACTTTTGTAAAAAGAGCTTGAAAAACAGGCTCTCCCGCAGACATCTGTCTAAACCTGCAATCAATCCATACACATATCTCTAATGTTTGCCTTGAAAAAAACCATCCACCACCTCCTTCCGGATCTACCCCGTTTTATCTGGCACGCCTTCCTGAAAGCCACCTTCAATGTGAAACTGATTCGCCCACTGTTTTTGCACAAGTGCCGCCTACCCCAAAACCAATTAGTATAAATAGAATGACATAAAAATACCTTTATATGTGCACTTTATTTTAGATTTTATTAAAGTCATGGCTCCCAGGTTGCACATAAATATGTAACGTAAAAAAGGTAAAGCAGTGGCGTGGCATTCAAATAAAACTATTTTCTGATATGCAGATTAAAAAAAAATGTATGTAACAAACCAAAAAATGAGGTCCACCGCTGATAGAAGTTGAGATACTGCAGTTTTCTGCCCCACTTCTTATGTTCAGTGCAATGAGTTGAGTATAAAACATGAAAAAGTACATCTTAACTCTCAAGGCATACCACAGATAAAATGCTTCACACAAGGTCCCTTTAGTTAAGTAAATGTAAACAGTGAAGGGGGGTTACCATGAGCTCAGCATTCAGTAGTCATGATCAAAATATCTGTCGGCAGCATACGACCACTGTTTCAGCATCTGGAGTTAAAGCAGAGGTAAGGTGTCATTTCTGCGATGCTGTTGCCAGTTCTACTGTTCGCTTTGTGGCATGTTTTGAATGAGCTTCATTTTTGCTGCCCATTTCTCTTCTCCACAGTCCGTGTGGGCCAGTGGCATCGACAGCAACGTCCATGACTCCATCAGGCACTAACCACTGCAGGAGCAGTAAGAAGAGGAAGTCTAACACAGCCACAAAGGCAAAAATGGAGCCAGCCACGGGGCCGCAGTGAGCCCTCAGCCTCCGTAACCGCCTGTCCAGGGGAAGAACCTCCTCCCCAGACACTCGGTCATACACCTGCAAGACAAGCACAGAATTTGCTCTAATCGCCTTGACAAGTTAAAGTTCACGTAACAGAAAAATATGCCACAGAAAATCAGTTTCTTTTGTACCTGCATGCGCTTTAGGAACCTGCTTACTAAATAAACAGCAGGCTTGTAACTTGATAACTCCCCAATCCTGCTTCTCCATTTCTCCATGGCCAGGCTCCTCTGATTATGGCAACTGTGACAAAACTGGTTTTGCGCTACAATTACAGTTTCTGTTTACATTTCATGAGAAATTTTGAAATATATCCATCTTTTTTCTGTACTTAATCCAATTCAGGGTTGCGAGTGGGCTGGAGCCGATCCCAGTTATTATCAGGTGAGAGGCAGGTACATCCTGCACAGGTCGCCAGGCCATCATAGACTACGTTTACAACTATCATGGGACGTTGGTACATTTATTCATTGTTATTTATTATTTATGTAAAAACATAAATCTTATTTTGGCCGCAGATGGTCTTTCTAGCAGCAGAGGATTTTTATTTTATTATTTTTAGTTATTTGGATGAGATGGAGGGGTTCAACTGAGAAACTTATTGCAAGTTAATAAACTCTATTCATGTTTACTGAGGTTAAAAACAACTGTTTAGAAGTTAAAGCTGAAGCAGACTGGCTACAGATGCTGCCGCTGTTGTGAGAAATCTTTCCTTTATCAGAGATCCGAAAAGCCAATGATTACACAGGCTTTATTATTCCAGGTATAATTTCCTTCAGTGCACTGAGTAAAGCCATTATTAGCCGAGACATGAGCTGAAGTTATAACTAACAGGGAGCTGGGACGCGTTTTTATATGAGAACAAAGTTGAACCTGCAGACCAAGTGGATCAGGCCAATCTGAACAATAAAACATAGGAATGAGCTGATGATCCTAAATTGTGTTTTATTGTTAAAATCAGTCGCATGAACGTGCTGATCAACAGAAAGGACAAATAAAACTTAAATGCTGAGCTTCAGGAAGGCCTGAGGAGCTAAATGTCAATCAATAAAAATGATATGTTCTGTTTGAAGCGTGCATCAGTTCTTTTCTTTAGTCAGTCTGAATCAGAAACATTTCTGGACTAAAGCTTAGTCCCTTATGTAGCTTAGACTGTCGTTAAAAAAGGGGGGAAAAACATTTATCATGCATGACTGAGTGTAAATACAAACAGCAGTGTGTCCATGTCATTAATACAAATAGGCTTGATTTTGTAAAACCTACTTTTTCAGTCCTCTCTGCAACATTTTTCCAGGTGTAGAGGTTTCTGACGCGTCCGTGGATGGAGGCGGGGGAGGAGACAGAGCCCGATCGCTGCTTGGCTATGACTGTTTCCAAACCAGCGCACAGGGATCGTACCGTGGGTTCACACAGGGTTATCAAATCTTCAGGGAGCACCTCGGGAATACCACCCACACGTGTGCTAACCACCTTAGAAAATAAAAAAAGACAAATTAGAAAAAGAGAGAGTGAGAAGGGGCGGAGAGTCAACGTCAGTAACATAATTTAACTGTGACTCACAGCCCTCTGTGGTATGACATTTTTGTTCAGTGTAGATAAACTAAAACTTAGGTTTCACTTATAAAACTGACTTTTCTTGTTCCTCACTGTAATCAAATAATCTGAAACTCTAAAAATACAAAACCACAAAGTTTGAGTCTTAAAGACAAATTAATCAGAATAAGTTCTAGGAAACCAAGTTTCCCCAAAAGGACATATAGAAACTTCTTGCCAGATAAGTTCTTGAAGTACAAGTTTTTTTTAGCCACATCGGAACGAAAAAACCCCCTAAAAAACCACAAAGGTCAGATCAGAACATTCACGCTTATTAATGAGTGCCTCTCCCTGCCGAGACTCGTCCCTGTCTGAGCATTTGCATTTGTATCAAAGTGCAGCTGTAAACAAATGGTTTTCCTTTCATGGCCCTTTTCTCTCTTTTCAGTTCTTTCAGTGCAACAGTCTGTCCGCAGATGGGGCTATCTAGACTCTTGCATATTTCCCTTTTGTCCAGAGTTTTGTAAGTAGGGCTATGAGAGGAGTTAGTGTAAACAGCCAGCATCAAGCACAAACCCACAGCAAAACTGTGATAAGAACACTTGAAGATCTTCGGCCGTATTTAGTAATTCCTGTTTGGTTTTTATAATCTAACACAGATGTTTCTGTGCAGCTGCTGGGTCAGGATTTGCAACGTTGGCATTTAAGTAGCCTTTATCAAGATAATGATGTTTGTGTGGGCATGCTCGTATGTACCACTACCAAATTTTACAAATGCCTAATTATTTTTGTGATGGGACATAAATCAAGCTCATGACTAGCGAGCAATCCTGCAGCTGATGAATTCAACACAAAAGAATGTTGACAGGGAGGGGCAACATTTCTATAAACACAGCTTCGACAAAAAACGACTGCATTATTCACAGAACTGTGGTGAATATTGTACGGCAGAGCACAGGTTTTCCCCTCAATCCAGCCACCCAGTAACTATAATGAATACTGTAACATTTCCGTCTGGCCTGGGTATTCCCTCTACAGAGATCCTGCTGATTTCACAACCTTGTCCTTGTGTGCGAGTAAAAACAGACCTGCAGTCCACAACTGGCTCCCTCTACGATGGCCATACAGAACGCTTCAGTCAGCGATGTGTTGAGGAAGATGTGACCCTGAACCAAAACACTGCGCACGTCTTTATGTTCCAGAGCCCCAAGCAGACGCACCCTGCACACATTTCAGCCATATTTATGGTAATAACACCTTTACATACTAAAAGCTCTTTTCATCATGGACGATCATTTCAAACAATGTTTAAATACACAATTATGTAAGAATATTCTCTGCTTATTGAATATCACAGGAAACACAAGCATCCAGCAGTACCTGTCATGCAGTTGGTATTTCTCTCTCACTTCCTCCAGCACAATTCTCTTTGGTCCCTCTCCACCGATCAGAAAATGTAGATCAGGATGTTTGAGGCAAAGCTCTGGGATTATTCCACCAAGAAGGTCAATTCCTGAACGGACGATGAGAGCATGAGCCGGTGATTTTCAAGCTAAAACAATGCTGCTGTTTTTCAGGTCTAATAAAGATAAAGGGTTCATTTAAGGTGCAAGTTTAAAGATAACAATGTTTAAAGATGTGATAACAGGAAGTACTATATTTTGGTTTCCTGTTAACGGTAAGACAATAAGACTTTAAGTCCAGATCTTCAATAAAAAGCAGAAATGAAAAAAAATAAACCTATGTTGAAATACATGCCAAAAAAAACACATTACAGAAGTGTTGCACCTTTACGGTAGACGAGACGACTGATGACAACAATAGTGATCCTGTCGTCTTGGCGCTGGCAGGGGTCGGGGGTGAAATCTGTGGGATCGACTGCATTGGGAATGACGGACACAATCTCTGGGTTGAGAGCTGCACGGAGAACCGTGTTCTCCTTGCTGGTGTATGACACACACACAATGTGGTTGGTGTCACACAGCGAAACGGTCAGCAGCTTGTTGGTCAGGACAGAGCTGACATCAGCAAAACCAAAGAGGGAGTGGTCGGTGAAAACCTGGGAATGAAAAGGATCTGTAAGTTTATGTCAAAAAGTAAAATTTTAGCAGAGGAAAATAAAAAAAACGCAATGATTCTGGGTGACGTACTGTGTTTAAGCCCATCGTCTTGGCGTGGAACAGAGCATCGTGGGCCATAGCAGAAAACGAGCTGTGAGCGTGAACCACAGTGATACGCTCCCTGACAAACACACAGCGCAGCAGGGGGAGACTGTGGAAGCAAGTGGTAGCTGTGGACTGGTTGTACATCACCTGCAGGGGCAGGTAGTAGACTTTCAGTCCATTGGTCAAGTATCTAATGCCCTTCCTCCTGCCATAGGCATGGGTGGCAATTACCACCTTATGTCCTTTTTCAATCAGACACTGGGACAGCTGATAAATATGGCTTTCCACTCCTCCCATATTTGGATAGAAAAAGTCAGACACCATGCAGATGTTGTGTTTCCTGCTGTAGATCCCAGCAGTTTCTCCAGGGTCTCTCTGAGATGACGGAGTATTCACAGCTGCTAATTTTCGTCGTTGGCCCATTGCACAATCCTCCTGCGGCTAGGCACGTGTTCTGCACTGAAAAGTTTAGATGACACAAAGATTATTATTTCAAAAGTACTCATTAAAATCTGTATTTGTCATAAAGCATGATTTAATATACAACTGGGTGATGATTCGTCTAAACGGAAGTATTAAACAATCTCTCTACCGCCAGAGACCTTGAATTGGATTGCGGGGTATAGAGCAACATTATGTATTTTCCCTGAAGTATGACTGAGACTGATTGATTACCCAACTGAATAGCAATCTTGCACAATTCAAATATTGCACTAATAAAAATTGGATACACGTAACTGCAGCATGACACAGTGTCTTCCTATTGTGACAAAACATGCCTGAGTAAGTGGTCAGCTTTGATGCTTTGCAGCGTTTTGTGAGCACTGGGAGAACCTGCCAGCTTACTGATCAATAACTGAGCATGTCTGAACGATGTTGGCAACGTTTACACTTGTGTGTCTGGTCTAAGTGAATATTAGGCACGTATGGTTCACAGTTCAAACTTCAGTAACTCCACAGTTGTTCCTGGTTCCTGTCACATCTTTGCACTGCTCACAAAAGCCTCTCTGTTGCTTTCATGTTATCTAAAGTGGACTTTTGTCAAATTTCTGTCTCAATTACAGCGGTGGGATAATAGATGTCGTTCATCGGGACAGACTATAGAAGCTAAAATGACATTATTTTCAGATACATCTCAGCCACATTTCCCCCTTGTCTGTTTCACTATACATTAGTGTATAAAGACTATTTGACATTTTTAATGCATTCCGCGAGAATTACAGCAAATTCCTTTTTCCACAGTGAAAGCTGGCTTACCGTAGACACAAAAGTCAGTCAAGTCCAGCTTGTAAAAACATAAACACCTATGTTTTGGTGTGCTTTCATTTCGGATCGCTAGCCCTGATCTAGCTCATTAGCCGCCCGCACCACTTCCTGGTGACTCCTTTACGTCAGACGCACAGATGACGCACCTACTGAAGTCACTTTCTGGACATTGGACCATGGATGTATTGCATTGGACTACGTGCATATCCTCTACTTGCACTACTTGCAGTCAAAATAACGATTTCATGCGTCAGAACGATAAAATTAATATATATATGTTTGATATTAGTATTCCAACAAATCATTCGTCATTGTAAATGGAATTTTAAAAGATTTTTATTTTTTCCCATTTTATTTAATAAAATTTTATTTACCCATACTCTTGCATTTTTCATCAAATAAATTACAGGATTTTTAAATGGATTGCAACCAGCATTGGTCATGGTTTGAAACATTTTGTGAATTATTTGTATTATTCACTGTCTATCTGACTGAGGGCTGGCCTGAGAAATTTCTATTCTACTCCTCAGTAATTTTATAGACAATTTTATTCAAAGAAACTTAAAGGATACAAACTGCCAACTAATAATTGAAACTCTCTTAATCAGGTCATATCATAACAGCTAGTTGATATCTATGATTACACAATTACACAGTATTTATATCAATAGTTGACTTAAAGGGACTATACCCGATTTCACGTCCGGCTAGCTTAGTTAGCAATAGCGGCTATTTTTTTTTAGCTTTTGTGTGACGCTTTTTCGTAGCTAAGGGGTTTAACTTGCATA
>JAVQJG010144328.1:0-15175 GCA_036024015.1 Craterocephalus amniculus
TTCAGTTGATTTGTAATGAATACACAATGTATGACATTTCATGTTTTTTAATTGCATTACAGGAAATAAAGAACTTTATCACAATATTCTAATTTTCTGAGACAGACCTGTATTTCTGATTTGCCATTGTTTGTTTTTACTTTGTTTACAGAACCTGGGAACCCTGCTCCACACTTTGAAACAACATGACAGGTAAATTACCAAACCTCCCGCTGCGATGCAATCTCTGCAGATAGACAAACGGCGAATAGAAGCCCCAGTGTTTCAGACCAAAACGTGTGATTTTTGCTTGATTAGTTTTTCCCAGAAGCGTTGGGTGCAGTGATGCAACACTATATTCTGCTTTCTCCTCAGTCATTGATGTGGCACCACAGGTAAAAACCAGCAGAGTGCTTTGAAGTGCATTAAAGGATTCAAGATGATCACACTTTTTTTTTTTAAACAGGGTTGAGGGAAACTGACTTTTAAGTCTGCCATGCACACCCTCTAAAGTCCTACTCCTTTTCCTCTTCCCGGCAGATATGTGACTGCCGTTGCCGTGTCTCTCACCTTTGGCCTGATTGCAACTGGCTCTATGGACCGATCAGTAAATGTGTGGAGAGTGGGAGATGGAGATGGCCAAATCGGTAAATATGGAGCAGAGAACTGCTTATGTTGGACTCTTCAAATGTACAGTCCCAAATGAAATGTTGATCCAAAACCCAGAAGCCATTTGCAGATCCAGACCTTCCCAAAAGAGTATTTTGGTAGATGTGTAGCCAGAAAAGCTCATATTGAACTTTTGTTACTGGCTGCTTTTAATGTCTATAGGAGGAATTATGATTAATGTTTACTGGTGCAGCTGGGAAGACTACCATGACGTTTCAGAGAGCTGGTATGGAAGGGAATGACACAAGAAACAAGAGTTTCCAACCCAACATGAAAGAAATACATTTTAATGAAAAGGAGCATTTGATAAGCGTCTGAAGACATGAAGCCTCATCAGTGCAGCCCATTCATTCGCTGTTAGTCAGGTTGATGTTGGCAAAGCCAATTCCTCTTTTTATTAACATTTTTTTTCTTAAATCCTCTTTCTCTTATGTCTTCCCTTTAATCTTTTATCTTTAGTTTTTTCACACATTAAACTTTATTCTCTTATGTTTTTCGCAGCCGCTGAATCACAGCCGACATGTCAAGGTAAATAACATTCTCTTGTGCTCTTAGAAATCCTCACTTAGATCTGGGCTTTATCCCATGATGGGTGTTTTGATACCTTGTAATTAGAAAATTTCATGTCTTTATCCACAAAAAGTTTCTCATTAGAATACACAGCGGCTTCTTGCTTATGAAAGAAGGCTATTTTGTGATTATTCTTTGATATTTTGTTGTGACCCAACTAAGCCATCTTGAATGGGAATTAAAAATGGTGAATAAGATGGAACGAAGACTAATGGCTTTAAAGAATAGGTCTTTTATCCATGTTTTTCTCTCTGTGCCAGCAAAGACTGAAGCCAATATTGTGCTCTAGATCAAATCTTACCTCAATCCATGTGTACATACTGAATTAATTAGAAAAGCAGATACTTAGACAGTGTTTAAATTTCATGAGTACAGCCAACATGATGACAGAGTTGCTGAAGTGATTATACAAGATTAGATCGTTTTAAATGTGAATGCATTCACATCCAAAGGTTGAATTGATTTAAGATGCATGGAAGCATTCATTCAAAAGCAAATACCTTTTAAAGTGTATCTAATGAGCAAATGTGCAAATGCAGCCGTGATTAAAAAGATGAATAACTTGCTAAACAATATAGTGAAATAAGGATATTCTCTCTTTATGTTGCCTAATGTTGATCAAACTGTTGCTTTGTTCGAAATCTTTTTAACTTAACACAGTATGAAATGCATCCTGTTCATAGCACTAATGTCAGTAGCAGATTTTTATCCACGCTCAACATTATAGATATGCAACAGTTCAGCTTCAGAAATTTGCTAGAGAGGTGAATTAGCAAAATCATGGAGGCTAAGAAACACACCAGAAAGGTCAGGGATAATATGAAGAAACGTGGTTGGATTAGGGAACGTGATCCCATTGGCCTGAACCAAATCAAATCAAACTTTATTTGTATAGCACTTTTCACACACTACGCATAACAAAGTGCTTTACATTGTAAAAAAGAAAATTCAAATAATGATACGTATAAAAACACAAAAGATTAATGGCAAATGTGAATAGAATGGAAAATGCTAAATAAGGCAGAAAATTTAACACTGCAAAATTTTCCCACTGTGAAATATGTTGGTGGAAACATCATCCTTTGGGGACGCCTTTCATCAGCAGGGGCAGGGAAGCTGCATGGAGCTCAATCCAAGGCAAGTCTGCAAAAGGCTTTTTACTGGAGCAGAGATTTACCTTCTAGCTGGACAAGGACCATAAAAATGCAGCCAAAGCTACAACCAAATAGTTTAGAATAACACAATTAAAGTCTAAATCTGTATCACACTGCAAATCTGTGGAAAGACTTGAAATTCTTTGTTCACAGATGCTCCCCATGCAATCTGGCTGTGCCTGAACTATTTTAAAAAGGTGAATGGTCTCAAAGTTCAGTGTCTAGATGAGCAAAGCTGGGAGAGAAATTCTCTAAAAGACCTGCAGCTTTATTTCCACTGAAAGGTGGTTATACAGAGTATTGACTCAAGGGGATGAATACAAATACACACCACTTGTCAGACTTTCTCTTTGAAAAAAGGAAATCTAAAAATCATGAACCATTTCCTTTCTTTTCACTTCCCACTTATGCAGCACTCTGTGTCAGTCTGTCACATCAAATCCTAATAAAATATACTGAAGCTTGTGGGCATAATGTGACAAAATGTGGACAAGTTCAAGGAGTAAGAGGAATTTATCAGGGCTTTGCATCGCACCTGCTAAGAGCAGAGACACTTATCAGAGTACAGATTTGGTCATTTCAAGCAGTGCTCCAATCAGTTTTAACTTAAGTGGAGGTCAGATCAGCAGGACCGAGCCACCTCTGCATCTGTAGGCAGGACTTCATAGCAGAGAGCAGATCCTGTATCTGGTTCATGGAAACTGGAGATTTATTCCCCATCTCTTCATTTCACTGCGACAACAGAAACAAACCTGATCCATTCGACTTGATGCTGAAATAAATCTATGACATCTGGAAATGGCGTCAGATTTATTAAAACAAGACTAATTGGTGGATTGGTCCACATCCAGCTATTTTCAGCAGCGGATTGAAAAGTATTTTGCATGCTTGTCAGACTTTACAGCTTCAGGATGATGGAGTGTGTGTTGCTGACTGAAAATAAACTAGCCCTTATGTTTATGGAAACAAAAATATGTGTCACGTAGTCTGAAACGTGACCAGTTTTTACAGTTTTTGGACATCACTGAGGCCTAGAGCAGCATATGCTATCAGGATTTAGCTTTGCAGGCAAATTTAGCAGCAGGATCTGTTTGTTATTGTTTTGTTTATTTTTCTTCTTTTTTTTTGACAGTAAGAAAAATAGACTGTTATCATCCTCATCTTTTTAGCTTGAAAGACGTAGCTGATAAACAAGGATTTATCTGTCCACTTAATTCAACCCTTTTATGTGAGTGGACCCAGACTGCAGTGAAGCACCCAGGCTTTCATGCTTTTGGCTCAGTGTTTCCATGACTCAGCCTCCTAGACTGGGAGACTCCAGATGCTCCGCTGTATCAGCCAGAGCTGCAGAGGGGAGGCGGTGTTACTCTGCTCATTGCTGTGTGCCTTTAACACATTTCCACTGAGTTAAGCTGCGGTTTGTACACAAATTCTTTTTGCAGTTTTACTCTTAGAAAAATAAATAAATTGATGTTTAATCCAAAACTGCAAAAAGAGACAAGCAAGACCTGCTGTATTCCAGCCAGTATGTGTTCCGCTGTCTTTGCACATCCTCGTCTACTGTTTTTTTTTTTTTTTTTTTTAACATTAATGAACTGAGCTATCATTAATTTTATCTGCTCATTAATTCTCCCTACTGTGACATTTCAGGCTGCATCCCAAAATCTCACACGGAAACCATAATCAGAGATGCTCCAAAAATGCACATTAACCACAGGCATGTCTTAGGCTTTAAATGAAATTTAGTAAAAAATTTTGAGGCTTAGCAAAGAAAGAAAGCAACAAGAAACCTAACACCTTGCAGTCTTCAAGGTTATCCTTCACTAGGGTGATGGCCGGTGATGGGAGGTATGAGGCAGCTGTGAGGTATCATTAACAAGGCCGATACACACAGCAGCCCAGTTTGGTCCGGCGTGTATGATAAATGATGGCCGTGCTCTCAGACACCGTAGTGAAGGTTGATGAGCTTCATGCTGGCACAGTCTGAAATAACACAACCCTGGGGTTTCTTTTCTTTGGATCACACGCCTACATGTGAGGTCAGCGGTGTGTGAATATTTGTGGGTCTCATTCTTCATGCTCAGGGATCAAGCCTCTCCTCCGCGGACCAAAAGAGCAAGCTCACAACCTAAATCATTAATTTATAGCATGAAGACTTGGTTTAATGTCACGTCCTTTGAAGTGATGGAAATACAGCTGTGTGTGTATATGTGGGTGGGTGTGTGTATGTTTGTGGGTGGGTGCACATGAAAGTAATTATCACTCCCATATCAGTGCAGAGGGAATTTGTCCTTTTTCTGCAGCGTGTCAGAGGAAACTGTTTGTTTGCAGGAGATTGGGGCGTAATAGCCGAGCACTTCCTCCCATCCTGTTGTGTGTTTTTGCAGGAAGGAAGTTGCCGGGTTACTCCAGGCTGCTGCTCACTGATTGGACAGAGCAGGATGTGCAAACTTGGCTGTGCGAGGAGAAACTGGAGGAGCTCGTCAGTGTCTTTAAATCCAACAACATCGACGGAGCAGAGCTTAACCAGCTGAGCAAGGAAACGCTGGCTGAGTTGGGAATTGGTGAGGAAGGAATATGAAACATGCTGCAGTGTATATTTGTGTACACTTACACACACATACACACACTTACAGGCTCTTTGGGATTCAGTGTTTTTGTGGGGATTTACTATTTGATCCGAAAGCATGAGTGAATTGGAAAGCATGATATAAGCTGCTTTTCATAGAGATCTGATTTGGGGATGAGAAGCTGCAGCATGTCGCTCTGCTCTTCCAATCCTGCATCCTGTGCTGAGAACTGCACCCTGTAGGATGACCTTTGACTCACAAACACGATCATCCCTTTGACAATAAGATTAGCACTTTCTGTACCATCCAACGGCACTGGGTGGACGGTCACTTCTCCCTGTAAACCGCGATCAGAAAGCATCCTTAGTGTGTGAGCCACAACGAAGCAGCAGCAAATAATTCCAATAATATCCAAAACATTTAGACAAGCCCAAATTACTCCTGTCCCAGCTTTTTTTAAATGTGTCATAGGCCTGTAAGAAGTTTACAATCATAATATGATATCTGAGGTTCATACTCTAGTATTTAAATAAGAATAAAAGTGTAGCACTCATTGCTTTGTTTTTTAAAGCTTTATCATCAATGCTGCTGTAGCTTTTGACTGTTTGATTTTAATGATGGTCCAATCATAATACAAGAACAGCTATCTTAAGACTCATAGTGATTATGAACTCTAGTTTGTGCATCACAATCCCATCCTTAATCACAGTATAAACACTCTTTTGGCTGTATTTGAGTTGCACACTACTCAGTGATGCAAACTGTGTCTCATGTCCCGTTGTTTGCTACTGAGGACAGCTGTCATCATTATCCTAGACTGAGGGCAGAGGAAATGAACATATTGTGACATTTTGTGTCAGCCTAGAGTTATGTTTTTCTATACATGCCGTTTGTGCAAGCGCCTGCATGTCTATTAAGCATACACTCACTCACACATTCAGGAGACACACATACACACAGCAAATAAGATTTCAGCACACATGATGAAATATTCATGAATGTTTGGGTAAAGGAGGGAAAAAGTTCCCTGGTGTTATTCAGGGTTTCTCAGAGGAGACAGCCCTCATTGTAGCGCTGCTGCAAATAATCTATCTAAATGTAAAGTGGACAGTTTAGTACTCTGGATGAGAGCTGCAGGAATGTATGGAAACCATAAATGAGACCTTACACTGTTGAAAATGCTGCTGTTTATTAGCTGAATCAGAGAGCTTGATGGGTTGAGTGAGTTTCATCGAGACAAGGACATCATGATGGAGTGCTGTCATGCTTGTCCAATAGGATCTGATATACTTCCTGTTCAGACAGCAGGTCTTTCGTGTTGCCTCCTGAACTTACTCTTGCGCAACAACTGCTGTTCAAGGGTTAAGTGATTAAGTCTGTGATATGTACTTGATTGAAGATTAACAATAAGTAACTGATTGTGAACTTTCCTCCGTTTGCTGGAGGCTGTTTTTGTCTTAAGTGACTAAAAATCCTCAGATCACAACACCAATACATCATTTTGTAATTTTCTGCAATATTAACAAGCCTTACTCTAAAGAGCAAGCAAGATTACACATAAATGGAACTGAAATTATCCAAGTTAAAACAACCAAAGTTTTGGGAATAGTAGTTGATGAAAGACTTGACTGGGCAAATCATATTTATCTTGTTAGTAGAAGATCAACAAAGATGTTGGATATATTAAGAAAAGTTTGTCCATTAATCCACCCTTCTGCACACGTCATATGATATTATGGTACATTATAGATTGCTTTTTTTGCTCAATTTGTAATTTGATTAAGGAATGGACATTAATAGGAACAGTGTTAATCAAATAGAGTCCAGAGGACCAGATAAACTTTCTACAAGAGCTGCCTGAGTAACCCAAAAGGATTTCCCTTAAGTTACAGATTACATGATAATAAACAATTAAATTAACGGTAAAACTGACAAAACTGTTGTGTGTTCCTGTAGCCCAGAACATCTGCCTACTTTCCAGTATCACATATGGAACAAAAGAAGTTGAACAGATAGAAAATGTGTGATAAAGTTTCTATATTGTAACAAATTCCTTCAGGACTTCAGAACACGGCAAGAAAGCATCTCTGCAGCTGTTGTGTCTAAATGAGAGCTGCTGTAATGTGGTACTGCCGTTAGACATAGCTAATCACATACAGCCATAAAGGTCGCCCCTCCCTCTTAGCTGGTGGGAAAATTTGCAGCTGATGACAAATTGGAAGGGTGCTGTCAGCAGACGAGCCATGCAGCTGTGTGCAGCGATTTTCCTCCTCCTGACCTGAGTTTGAGTCCTCAGAACAAAAAGATGTAAAGGTGCCTGAACTATGAAGCCGTTGCACTGCAGAGCTGTTTGGTTCTTTGACTTGGAGCGGACTGATGGAAGGCAGACTTATATTTAATCCTGCTTTTTTGTTTAATCAGAGAAACCAGTGGATGGGTCTGTACAATGCTTGGCCTCAAACTGAGCTTTTCTTAAACAATTAGGAGAAAAATGCGAACAGTTATGATGAATCAAACATGCATGCTTGATAGATACAGCATTTTTATTTATCCTTTCATTTTATTTTAGAGTCTGTGGGCCTCCGTGGTCGTCTCCTGAGGAAAATTGAGGCCTTAAAAGCACAGCAAAGTGACTCTAAAGTCCCAGATGAGTTTCTGTGTCCAATCACACAGGAGCTGATGAAGGATCCAGTCATTGCTGCAGGTTAGTTAATCGGCCATTTGGATTCTCTGTCACAGCTTTATCTCTGCAGATACAGATGTCAGTGTGTGTCTGCTCCACAGATGGATATTCCTATGAGCGAGAATCTATAGACTGCTGGATCCAAGGCAAGAACAAAACCAGCCCCATGACAAACCTGCCCCTACGGACAACCCTCCTCACCCCCAACAGATCCCTGAAGATGGCAATAGCACGGTGGAAGTCCAGCCAGTAGGGAGGCAGCTTATTTTAGACTGTCAGAAGACAATACGGGTACTTAATTACTCATAGCGTTCATCATTGAAGTAATCACCGTTTTATGGGAACTCACTGAGTAGCATCAGAAAAAAGACTAAATCTGGGATGAATCAACTGATGAGGAGTGAAATACTTGTTTTATGCAACATGTTAACAGACTGATCCATATCCATGGCTCAGTGACAGAATGCTGATTTTAGATCCATAATATGTGATTCATTCAGTATGATGTGACAATTATATTTCCATAGTTTCAAACTAAATAAGTAGTACAATCCTGTCCAGCCATCATCTGTGGCCACAGAGGTCGCTGTTCAGCTACTCGTGCTCCAACTCCACTGATCTGCCGAATTACTTTGGATAATAATTTAACAACTGTGCATTTACATTCCTCTTCAGCTCCACTTGTGTAAATTAAATGTGTTTTTAGATTAAATGCAGACAGACATGCTTGTTATTTTCTTCAGTGGGTCTTTATTTCACTCTCCCATGGTGGCTATGGCAGTAATGTTCTATTACAGTATGTGATCACAGCTAATAAAGCCCACAATACTGAAAACATGGCAACAATTGCATTTAACGTACGTCATAAAATTTAGCTGTTGGCACTGTGCCCCAAAACAATTTGGTTTTTTTTAATAGATATTTTTCTTACTCTGTAATATAAACTGCAATTGTAGCATGCACTGGAATCTCAACATTGAGAATAATAAAATGCCTTAGTAGCTGTGCAAAAATAACTATATAAAATATATTGCTTTTACAATTAACCAAGCCATTGGCGCTGTAAATAAATTAAACTAGACAGCAACAACAAGCAGATACAGAAAGGAATTCAGTGTTAATGCTGATTTATATCATGTACAAACATATTTAACAAATGTTTAACACCATTTAAACAACATTGTGCCTAAAACTCAAAATACACAAGTCTGAACTTGTCAATACACTTAACATAGACCTTCACTGATAAGAAGGAACTGTATGTATTTATATAATGTACACAACATGAGGATCTATAACATCCTTGGTAAAACACAGGAATGCCCATCTCTGACTCTTCCTTAGTCACTTCATAAGGTACTCAGACCCCTTCACTTTTAGCACAATGTCCTGTTGTAAATTCAACTTTAAACTGATAACAGTGGCTTTTTTTCTTTTTAACTATACTCGATGTAAAAAAAACAAAAAACTTTCCGTCATTTTTGTATTTAAACACAAAATCAAAAAAAGTTTTCAGACTCTTAGGCAGCATTTTCAATCTAAAGTCTTGCTTTTCGACACGATTTGCACACCTGGATTTGTTTCATTCTGTTCTTCCTGACAGGTCCTGTCGAGCATCATCCGTGGGGTTTAAAATTATTTCTTCACTGGCCCATTCTTGGGGTCCTAAAGCCGGTCTCAGGGTTTCTCAATACAGATGAAAACTGACGTACAACACACTATAAAATAAAAACAGTAGTTTCTGAAGATAAAGTAGCGGAATATCATGTCATTCAGTCAAGAAAGATCTCAGCACAAAGACCCACAAACAACAAGCACAGGCTGGAAAACATGTAGGAATGGCTACGTTTGTTTATAGCTCAATCTGACCCCTGAAGAACTGTACATAAAATAGTTCCTTAATATTTTACATGCTTTTGTTCATAACCTTGAATTGAAGCCCAGCTGTTACCTACATCAAATAACCATTTCCAATCTATTCTTGTAGCATAGTGACTGAAATTATTAAAACTTTTAGCCCAATATTTTCTAAAGTTTAGTTAATTATGGGGAAAGAATAAGTTTTATTCAGAAAATTTAAACTTACAACACAAAAAGTGAAGGGGGTTATAAAATAAGTGTTTCTCTGCTCTGAGCACCGTAGATGTGATGAACATTTCTCTAACCTCATTTCCACTCAGAACTCTTTTCTAATAACATTAACTGTTTATGGTTAAGCACTTTCATGACCCAACGATGCATAAAGTGTCTCTGTTTGATCGGGATTGTACAGCAAAAGTCCAAATACCTCCTTCAGTGCAATGTCTCCCAGCTTGGCTGAACGACAGCAGACATGTCGTGTAACAGAAGCCGACAGATGCAAGCGGCAGATTGTGAGGAATAAAGTTTGGATCTTTTCAACGTACCGCCTGCTTGGTGTCTGGATTCACAAACTGGACTTCTTACAAGGCTTGAAAGTAAGACCGGACTCTAAAGCTGATTTATAAAAATGTCCCTCTCAGGTTAGACAGTCTGCCAGTGTGTGTGTGTTGTGGACTGAAAGAGAGATAAATCAAATATCTCTAAACATTCGACTCTATAAATGATCGCTTTGGTTTCATAGAAGCTACGTGAATGGCAGGATTATCTCGGACGAGGCCAGGCTGCTTGGGTTTACTGTCCGCGTAAGCGTGAGGCATAACCAGTGCTGGCTTGGACTCTTTGTAACAGTTTGCCGCTTGGCAGAACTTCTCTGCAAACTCCTTGGCATGCATGCCGTTTTGTAAGCTACTCATCGCCACACCGGCCTGAGGTGGAGGCGGTTTGTGCTGCTCCTGGTACGCGCTCATTGTCTTGCTGTAGGACAGCTCGCAGCCGACGGGCTGCAGGCTCATGGCTGAGATGTTGTGGCACACCAAGCCGTCCGAGGAATGGTTCATCCAGCTGCGACCGGCCGACTGCAGGCTCGGGTGGCTCTGTAAAGCGTGATGCTGCTGTTGCTGGAAGCGCGCCGTCTTGTCAGTCACGCCCATGAAAGGTCGGGCTTTGTACTCTGCTGAAGAGCCGGCCTGCTGGCTGTGCTTGGTTTTGTCGGAGATCTTGGAGCGGACGTCGGGGCCGAGCTTCCCGCTGTCCGACAGGCTGCTGCTGGAGGCCAGGCTGCTGGTGGAGCTGGACACACGCATGCTGCCGACGCTGCCTCCCTGAGATCCCGCTGCACCACATGTTCCCTCCTTTCCCGGCTCTGCGTGGTTCCCCTGGTGTCCGGGACCGGAGCACACCAATGCATCCAGAGAGGAGGCGGAGTGGGCGGACAGCCGGTCTAGCACCAGACCTTTGGAGGCGCTGCTGGACGAATACGAAGCGTGGGGGGAAACGAGGCTCTCGCTCTCGCAGCTCTGACCTACGGCGGCGGATGCAGACGCTAGCAACACGCGGTTCCCGTACACGGGCTCGGCCGGGGGAGGCAGGGGGCTGATGTCGATTCCTGGGCCAGGCTTCAGCATGCTGGACATGTGCCGGCTCGGTAAAGGGCTGGAGGGCGCGTACTGAGACTTGGCCCCTGCAGAGCGGCCCCCGACGGCTCCTCCTGCAGTCTGCATGGAACTCATGTGCTGATTGGTTTTGACAATCTGAGCCTGCTTGGTGGGCTGCAGGACCAGCGCCTGCTGGGCGAGCGCCTCCCGATGTTCCCGAGGGTACCTGTGTGGAGGCAGGCGGCCGGGCCCCGGAGGTGAGCCGGGCCTCATACCCGGATGTCCCAGGCAGTCGCTGGCAGCCGCCGAGTCTGCGGGTGAGACCCGACTGGAGGGGTAGCTGTTCTGGTACCAGCAAGCATCTCCTGTCCTCTCATGCCTCGAGCTCACTGCCTCTTCATCCTCTTCTTCCTCTTCCTCTAGAATGTCTCTGTGGCCTGCCAGGCTGCGCTCTGAGGGCCCCTCCTGGCCCTCATCTTGCTCCTGGTCAGACTCCTGGCCTCCTGACGCCTGCATGGAAGCGGCTGCTGCCCCAGCGAGGCTTCCTTTGGTCTGAGTTCTCTGCATCTGTTTACACTCCTCCTCAACTCGAGCCAGCAAGCGGCGGATCTCTCGGTTGTTGGGGCACAGCTTGGCTGCTTCATGTAGGTCAGCCAGGGCCGCCGTAAACTGTCTGCGGACGCAGAGAGGCATGGTTACCACATGCACGTGGCTATTTAAAGTTGCCGTTAAGCTGTTGAATAGTTTACCTGCTGCTTCTTTTAGCTCTGGCGCGGGCGTAGTAGGCCTCGTAGGATTTAGGTTTCAGCTCCAGTGCTTTTGATGCAAACTCCTCCGCCATCCCGAAATCCTACAAAAAAGGGAGGATCAGTGAATGAAAGTGAGCCGGTTGGAAATCTCAGACCTGTAACGTAATATTGGAGCACATGTTAGTTTCATTCCCACTTGAAATGTTTTTTGGTTTGATGGAAGTTTGTTTTGTGGGTGAGCACAGCTTTCTCTTAGGAACAACTTTGTGTTTCTGCTTTGCATCACAGGCCTTATATTTCCTGACACAATGCCTTTCATCTGAGGAGATATATTCCTGGCTTAAACCCCGGGTGAAGTTATTGTAGAAAGGCGCAGGAGACGAGCCCGTGCAGCTTTCTGTGCTCGTACTGTCTGCTGGCTCGCTGCATTTTGATTGAATCAACAGCTGCCACACCACAAAAGTCTTCCTGCTGGACAAAGACCCACATAAACAAACTGGAGAAACAATTACCCAGAAAGTTTCAGCTGTACAAAAAAGACCAGGCTTCTTCTTGGTGTTTATTTTAAAGTCATTTTAGAAAATTTCTGTTTAACTTTCCTCTTTCTCAAACTGTTTTTCACAAGAATATTTTAGTGCAGCATCGCTCTTCTTGAAGCTTTCTCTACTTCTAAGTTGCCATCTCAGCATGAACAAGTCTCCCTCAGCTGCTCATGGTCAAATCAATTCACAGACCAATGGGACGTATCTTTTTCTAACAATTTCCCCAAATAACTGGGATACTCTGGGAAAAATGTTTTTTTTTTTTTTAAATAAAATCTTTAAACCCGTTATATCAGCAGAAACCTGGAGAATGCCTTATTCAAAGACCCTGAAGTATGATGTTAAAAATACAACTGGGGAGCAAAGACAGAATGGAAGGGGTCTCCTGAGAAACCTACATTGGTTTTTCTGCGGCAGCGGGAGAGATTGAGGTACAGCGAGACCCTCAGGTCTTTAAAAGCCTTGAGGTCATCGCCGAAGCCTTCTCGTGGAAACTTCCTCAGGGCGTACTGGTACCTCTGGGCCGCCTCCTTCATCTTCCCTTTCTGAAGGACACACAGAGGGCAGACATGCAGTGAGGAAGAGGACGCAACCAGGAGGAAAAGTGGAAACTGTTTCCACCAGATACTCCCTACGGTATCTGTTTTCTGGCTCAGGCACTCCTCTGCCATCAATCACACATGCAACACAAAGGAATGCTCATATGCAACACACTCACACACACACACTCTGACAGGTTTGTCCTTTCTGCTGCAAAACTCAATCTGTTAAATGTCACACACTGATCAAGCCATCACTGGAAAATCATGTGAAAGATGCACGGCTCGTCATTTTCTTTATTTAACCAAAGAGAAAGATGACAATTACTACATTGTGTTTAACTAAATTATATTTGTTTACCCTTCTGATAAAAAACATGACATTACCTGAGAGCTCCATTAATGTTGTACCTGCCCGTTTGAGCGGCAGGAAATTAGATAGAAGTCACACAACATTTCATTACTGCAACACACCGAAGTGCAGTTTACAGCTGACAGGCACACATTTACCTTGTAAAGTAAGTTTCCCTCCTCCATCAGCTTCTGAAGGAGAATGATGAGGATATCAGGCTTGGAAGTAGCCATGGCCCAAGCTGCGTTCCCTGGAGACACACCAGATGTTTTATGCTGTTTGTTTTTAGAGCCAATAGAGGGTCACCGTATTCTCATGATGCTCGTACAAGGTAAGGTTACCTAAAGATTGTACCTGATCGATCATAAGGAGACGTTCTGTAGCCTTAGTTTATTGAGAGCAGTTTAGAAAGAGTTAGTGGGGGAGAGAGTGAAGAGAAGAGAGGTCATGCAACAGCAAAAGTCATCATTTGTAGAGAAGAAAATGAGTTCCCGGCTGCAGTGGGACAATATACAATTATGTGTCGCTCAGCTTTAAATGGTCACATAAGTGCAGCAGTGATGCATGTGGACTGCAGAGAGAAAATTCAAATGCTCACTCCATTATCTTTTTTCTTTTTTTTTGGAGACGGCAGAGTGCACTGCAGATAAGCTGCAGACCCAGATAGCTTTATGAATGTCATTTGGGTGATAAGTCACATTCTTGAAATTAGTCAAGCAGCACACGAGGTAGAAATGGACCTGACAGAGTGCTAAAAGTGAGCGTACAAACACACACACACACACGCTAAAGAAAGTGAGACTGAAGCAGGGATGGAAACAGATTTCCCACAACATTCCACAAATTTGTCTGGGATTATTCTTAGAAGCATGAGATACTGAACAAGACAAACAAGCACAACGGACAAAACTGTTCTTTGATTTTTTTCTTTACAAAAACGTGGAAAAGCTCAGCAGGCCACAGAAAACCACATATATATTACATGTTAGTAATACATGTAGAAACAATGTAATCAGTTTTAACTCATAAACATGAAGGTCATTCTTTGAAAATGAAGAGTTCTTACCTAGTTTTGCTCCTTTCTTCAGCAAAGTCACAACCACCGATGTGTTCCTGCAACCTATGGCCCGGTCCAGAGGCCTCATCCCACTATGGTCCACATGCTCTATCACTGCTCCTCTTTCCACCAAATACTGGACCTACAGGAAACCACAGGCATTCAGCCACATAACAGCATCCACAGTCAAGAGCTGCACTAACACACAACATCATGCGTTCAATAATCCCACTGGGACATTAACGGAGGTTAAATAAAGGCCGCGGCTGGTTTGTGGTAAAAAAAACATCTTCACTTACAATCTCTGCATCTCCATAGAAGGCAGCGAGGTCCAGCGGAGTCCGTCCGTTTTTGTCCGTGTGGTCGATGACCGCACCCTTCTCCACCAAAAACTGCACCACATGCTTATGTCCTTTTAAACATGCCCAGCTGAGAGGCATCAGTCCTTCCTTGTCCATCGACGTTAACGATGCACCTTAGGACAATGATAACCACAGAGGCTTTACACACACACACATCCAGTTTCATATATTCACTGTCACCGTCCATGACACTAATTGGTGCCCACCTTTAGATAACAGAAACTCTACTGTACTCAGGTGACCCTCGCAGGCAGCCACCATGAGCAGAGTCCTGCCCTGCTTATCGCTGATGTTAATATCAGCGCCGTTCTGCAGCAGCAGCTCGGCGATCTGCCAAACAGATATTAAACAGATCGTTAATTAAACATCCACTGCGTTTCCATTACATTTTTCCGCAAAATAAAAGCGATATTCTTGAAATTTCGAAAAAGTTCAATTGCGATATGCCGGTGTTTCCATTGCATGGTGTGTAGCGCAAAAGCTGCACTTCTCAT
>JAVQJG010144352.1:0-25365 GCA_036024015.1 Craterocephalus amniculus
ACATACACACATACATACATACATACATACATACATACATACATACATACATACATACATACATACATACATACATACATACACACACACACACATATATATATATATATATATATATATATATAATTATTCATGCAAGTCATTGTTGTAATGGTGACACAATTATAACACTGTTTTTAAAAATAACCACCCTTGTAACGAGATCTTACCACTGTGCATATAGTGTCTTGAAGGATATCCCTATATGACATGGATGTTTTTTCAAATCAAAATATAATTTTTCATGTAATTTTTCTGTTGAACCAACAGTCTGAAATGAATTCCTGCAGAGGATGTGCTCAGTCATAATACAAGTCTAAATTAAAAAATTTTGAAAACTGGCTAATAGTTCATTAGTGGTTAAAAGGTTTATTTTGCCTGTGCCACATCCAACAGAAACCTGTCATATAGGGGACGTTTATTTGAGGGGGACCCTCTCAAATGCTAATAAATCAAAACTAATAGACAAAAAACTGCATCTGATCAGTTTGTCTGTTTTTATTCTAATAAATAAAGACTCAAATTCATATAAAGAAAAACTTTAGTATTTTCATCCACTACACTGGTGTATGAAACTTCAGTTAAAAACAGGATAGGAGGTTTTTCAAAAAGTTTGGACTAGGATCATCAAACCTTCACTGAATGTGTCCAGCATGGTTATTTGAACGACCTCTGCCAAGAAAAACAAAGAAAATCTCAGTATTGTTTAAATCATAAATATTTAAGCAATAATTTTTATAGCTTTTTTAAGATTCATTAAAAAAAATACTGCTATAAACACAAACAAATTTTAAGCCAATTCTGCACTCAACATACCTCGGACATGTTCCCCACAGGAACTACAGGCAATCCACCCTCTTAAACCAGGGTGGTTCTACCATCTTTAAAACCAAACTCATTGATAAACAGTGTTCCAGAGAAAAGTGAGGGAGTTTTATTTCTGTGCTTTTACTGAAATGTCACATGAATACTTGATCTCAAGTGTAATTATCTTCCCAGTGGGTGGCAAAAAATAAATGTACTGGATGGTCTTACGCACCCATTCATACCTCTGATGATGCAAAGAAGCAGGCTTTGCATCTCCTCTGCTACTAAATGATAACTTTTAAATGAAGACCATTTTCAAACTGAAACACCAAATGTAATGTTAGGACGCTTCTAGAAAGGAAGTGAAGTAGTGAACTACAAATTGTAATTAGTAGAGTTTAAATTAAGCGATGAAACATTTCTATGCCCACATAGTGATCTATATAGTTGCTCAATAAATGTAATCATAAGGGCAACTGGACTTTTTTCATCTTTCTTTTAAAAGGTTTCTTTACTTCTATAGTCAGTGGGGAGCTTGGGCTTTTTAACAAAAAATGAATCTGTCACTGAGTATCTGACTATTGTGTGAGTCATTTAAGTCCCTTCTCATGAGTGAGTTGTTTGTCTGCATGACCAAAACTCTTTTGGTAACAAAAACATCCACCTTGCAAACTGTTGTCAGACTGCCTAGAAGGAGAGTGGAAATATTAAAAGGTCCTATCAGTGTCCTTGACCTGATTTCTTACAGCTGACATCATAATAAAAAAAAATATTTAGTAATTATATTAATAATTTGAGAGTGATTAAAAAAAACATTTCATGAATGGGTCAAATAACATCTTGGATAAAGACAAAGATTTTTAAACTGTGTCAGGTCCAGAGTCAAACTTTGTAAACTCACTATAGACATCCATCAGTCTGAGGATATACAATAGACTTTTTAGAGTTAAAGGTAATTAGTAAAAAATAAAATGTGTATATGTACACATTTTTATTGAATTCCTTTTATTAAATTTGTCAAACAAAAAAATGTATGCATTGAGTCACATGTAAAGGGAGACAATAATAAGTTTGTAACATACAGTCGTGATCATAAATGTCAAACATAAATGGATAAACTGTGTTCTTCCTGACTCAACGTCATGACATCAATATGTACTATGCAGCATCTACCGGTAATTTCTCTTTTGATTGTGTGGCTCACAGGCAATACTCCTTCCTTCAGTTTCAGATTGCCAGAATTAGCGCAGCACTACATGTCCGGAACCTTGGATGCAGCTGCTGCGTTTCTTTGTATTTAAGTTATAAGGATAAATATAGGGGGTTAAATAATTATCCATTCATTACTCAGTTATTCTGGTTCTATTAAAATGTAAATACATGTATCAGCATTTAGTTAGTTGAGTGCTAAAAAGATCCTTAGATTCCTTCTGAGAGCACTTAAAACAGCATTTGGCTGGTTTTCCTGGTTTTTAATCTAAATGTTTTGCACTCTATTGAGCCTTTTGGGGCCCAAAGAAAAAAACATCAGCACTTTCTCCTTTGAACTTTAAATACTGTCTTTTTATGAAAAAACATTTAGCTGCTATAATAGTATTTTTTTATATGCACTGGGTCCATTTGTAGAAATGTTTGTGGGACATATATTCTTATATGGATTTAAAGTTTTTTTTAAAAATGTACAGATTGGAAACGTATGTTCCTCTCAAACTGTTCCTGAGTTAGTTCTTAGCCTCTCAACAAAACAACTCAGGGCCATTTTAGGATTTTCATATGTTTGAGTCAAAAGAAAGACATTCTGAGAATTAGCTAAGCCTTAAATTTTGGGTTTAGGCCTCTCTTGATACAGTTGATTGATCTTAAAGTTCTAGTGATGTACAGTACATGATAATAGAGTAATTAAAAAAATGTATAACAGGTATCTGTCAGGAAATGCGTTGTTTTTCCACTGCATTTACTTGAACCTTTTGCAAAGATTTGTAATTTTTTTATCAGCATGCTTTAAAGTGTTAGTGAATGTATTTGTGAATACAAGACAGTACCTACACTTGTGCAAAAAAGAAAAATAGTCTTTTTTTAAAAAGTTTTTGTCATTCCTCATTATGATGTAGTCATTTTTAATATTTAATTATGTCAAATATTGAATCATGTAAGGTGTGTAATTGTCACTTTAATATTGCCTGTAAATAAAAGTTAGAAAAGCTTTTTAAAAAATATCCTGAAGTACCATTTGTTTTAACATGAGATTTTCAGTTTGACACGTGTACATTATAAACAAATGTAACCCTGTAAACATGTTGCATGGGCACAATGCGATGTTGAAAAAATAAGGCAATAAAAAGGAGTGCTTGAATCCAATCAATATGAAACAAATCACCAGTCTGTAATGTTAAAAAATAGCTTATCACAGTGACTCAAACAGAGCGAAGCTCACATCATCACCAGCCTCAGGACACCAAACCGCAGCACCATCCTCTTCAAAAGCTTTTATCCACCAGGTTACAAAGTGGAGGTTGTGTTCTGCTAACGACTAAATTAGCGACTAAATGTTTACACAGAAATCCAGAAGAAGCAGAGCAATGGGGTGCAGAGGTGGCCCTGGATACTCATAACACACCTCTGCTCTCCACAAATCAGCAAGTTGAGCTCCATCTCTATATCTCATTTAACTGAAGCTGCATCATGAGCTTAATTTTATTTATGTGCATTGTACTTCTCAAATTGCTTTACATTGTGTGATGAATAACTCCAACTGAACCGAACAGTGTGTATCTGTTATTTTCTTATATTAAAAAAAAGGCTCATTATCGTGAGGGTTACATCATAGTATAGCATAGTCTTAGCTGCACATAAAAATAACCAAAACACATACCTATATTCCCTTACTGCTATGTACCCTAAAAGAAAAACGTAATGAGACATCAGGTTCTGTGCCAGCAGCTTATTTATATACTCCTACAATCAGCAGCCCCAAACCAGATAGATACAAGCAGATGAATACATACATTTTGGCATTTATATATTGCTGCTGTTATATAGAAATCTGCTATGTGGCTTTCAGATATATGACATTACATCATAAAATTGTTTCTTCTCAAAATAATAAAACCATGATGAATTTAAGTCAATTTCTCATTGGCCTAATCGATTACCTGACTAGATTTTTTTCTTTTCTGAAAAACTCTTTGAATTGAAGTGCAAAATGTAGGAAAAAAGTAGGCCAGCCTTTAAACACCCTGTACACTTAAACAACCGTAATGAAGAGTGGATTTCCCTTGTAAAAAAAAAACCCACAAACACTCAGATAAAATTTATTTATTAATGGATCCAACTGTACATGATGCAATGAGAGAGGGACACTAGACGCTGAATAACATGGAGGATTACACAATGATGCCAGTGCTATGGCAGCACCAGGAAAACACCAACTATCAGCTGGACTGGAAATGATAGCCCTGCACAAGGAAACTGTTTAGGCCTCAATATGTACAGGCACCATACAGTGTGTGTGAGACTGTGTGTGTGTGTGTGTGAGAGAGAGAGAGAGAATAAAAATATTAGACTGGATGGAAAAAAGACACAAAAAATGATTTTCGGTTCCACAAATGTAAAAGGGTGCTCTCTCGATTTTCATTGGAAATATCGATTCAGTTCTTTTCATTAATTTTTAGCTTTTTTTTAAATCATATCCGTCCACAGTTTAAAGCGAAATGAAGGAGACGTGGGAGTGGCCAAATACAAAAAGATTAGCTGATCAGCAGAGGTTTTTTTGTAAATCCACATTCTACACTGATATCACTATTACCCATACTTTTGTGCAATATCTCTCTTTGCATAGTAAATAAAAGTTAACTGTTTTCGTTGTTGACATGCACCTATCTTTTGTAGCATATTTGTCTTGCAGATTTTGGGGACTCCCATATAGAATTATCACTATAGTGATTGCATGCAGCGTTACCAGAAGAGCTGAACTTGGTTCCTACGAAGAGTTTATGAGAGCGAAAGGCTTAAGCCAGTGTAGTGGATGCTGATGAGGACTGTTAGGAAAGACCTGGCTGGAACAGGTGAGTGACTGCATGGACAAACTTCATGCCCTCAGCAGTACGAGAGGCACCACTGGCCGCAGACAGAGGGGGAAAGTGCTCTGTGTGCAACAACATCCATATGTTCAGGTGATTGGTTCTTTGGCTTTTGAGTCACCATCAGAGATACTTCGCGGGGAGATCTTGTCGGATGTGATCCGACTCGCGTCTCCTCGACACGGCAGCTGCTCTACGATGAACCTAACTGAATCTTCGATCATTCTGGCCCAAACCCCGGTTGCAGTTTTTTTTATTGAAGTATCTGTGCCAAAAACACCTGCTATACAACATGCTGAGATAGAAAAAGAAAAGCAGTCGATGTCCTGTAAAATATGCTGTTGATTTCAACCTGAACTGCTCGTTTATGTACAGATCCGTGTTTGTGTGCGTTCACCGAGTGCGCAGCACCTAAGCATGACCTATAGGAGCTTTAACTGGCTTGTCCCTGGGTTTGGTTTTTAATGAGGCTTTCTCCTGCACTGGAAACATTTTTTTTGTTTTTTTAAATGTTTTTTTTTATTACATTACGCGGTATTTGCAGTATATTCGTAGCTTTGATAGCCATGCCGAGCCCTGCAGAGAGAGCTCTTCATGCCAAAAGGGGGGGCCAGCAAGCTGCACGCTTTGTGCGGATAATCATGCCAGGTGAGAAGATGGTCTGGATTCCGCCTGAACGCCTGTGCACTGGCACTAAAGGATGGAGGAGGAGCTCTGTCACTATATAGGGATCAGGGTGGATGGGCGGAGGTGTTACGTGGGTGAGGTGGAGTCGAAAAGGCTGCATTTATAATGTCACTACAATGGAATTTGTTAAAATGTCCACTATGTCTTTTCAAGTAAATCTAATGCCAAAGATCAGCAGCAATAGGTGCAGTCCAGCTGTCAGGTAGCCAACTAAGGAAGCCTCGGAGGAGTCCTTCTGCAACCGCCATCTCTCCTCGGGTTAAATGGCCGGTGCGTTGGGGTCATACCGGCGTTTCTTCACATTTCTTATAAGGAGATAAGAAAAAACAGTCAGCATTTGCTCCAGTCAATTCTGCATCATGGCTAGCACAACCTGGACAAGCAACCGCACTCATCTGTATGGTTAACAGTGGTGTAAATTTCTCTTTCCATTGCATTTCTATATAAGAATGCCGAATGAAAACGCTCCTGGTGTTTGTTTGTTTTTTTGATCTGTTTTAAGGGTGAAGAGAGAAAGGGCTGGTCCATGTTGGCCAGTTCAGCCTTAATTGCAAAAATACAGGCAGAGGTATTTGTAGTCATGAAACTGTACGTCTCAGTTCTGATTATGTAGAAACTCAAGCATTGCAGCCTTGCAGATCAAATTCATTCTTTGCGTCATAATGCATCACAAAATGCAGCCCTAGTTACTGGCAAAATGTCATCAAAGTACAATGAAACCTTAACGGAAGAATAAAAGTATAGCAATAACTAAAGTACATAAAAATATCCTCTGTTGCCTTCTTGCAAATAAGTGCTGATTGGCTTGTGCGTGCAACAACAGTCGACACAGTAGTGCTGGAGACACGTCTCATTACCAGTTTTGATGGGAAAAAACATTATTCCACTCAAAACAACCATCTAGGAGTAAAGAGCTGACATAAAATAAACTCTACAGAGGGGGGAAAGAGGAGACGACCACATAAACAACGATGACGGCAGCGGCAGCGGCCACAATAACTACTACCAACAGTGGGACAACAATGAAGATGACAACAGGAGTGATGCATAACCTCCCCGTACTGTGGCTTGCTGTGGGGCTTTTATCACTCTGTCATGCACCTGTTCCAATAGTAGGCCAGTTGAAGGTGGCACTATTGCTGTGCGTGGTTCATGCAGTGCAGTGCGCCGTGTCTGTACCAGGTCTGTGAAGCAGGCAGCAATGGCAGCTGGTGTGGGCGGGGGTCCGAGAGTCCTGCTCTGCTCTAGGGCGGAGCCTGGCCATCCGGGTGGGTGTGGCCAGCCATGGCACAAAGGCTGCAGGCAACAAAAAGGTCCTGGCTGCACTCTGTGTGTCTCTCTGCTGTCGCTATCACCACTCCATTTAAAGGCTGAGCCTCAAAACAGTGACGGGTTGAGAGAGAGACGATGGAAGTGATGAGAGGACGACAACTCCGGACCGAATCGCTGTGGGGTTTTTTTCTCAGCCTTTGTGCAATGAACTGACCTCCTCCAAGTCAACAAGTCAACATGCAGTAATGCTTTGGCTCTTAGTCTGGTTTAACCTGCTTATTATTATTTTTTTGCTCTGTTTAAGTGACAAAACCATGATGCTTTGCTATCTTGCATGCTTTGGTGGCTGCACTGTTATATTTCGCATTTAGTCCTTACATCTGTTAGAAGGTAACACCCCTGCTGCTCAAGACAGCAGGTTAATGAGCAGAAAACTGGACCTTCAAGTACATTTTTTTTGGGCTATTTAGTCACCTCAGAAGTTTCTATCTTTAAAAATTTCAGAGGGGAATAGGATTTTTATCATTCAAGCAAACAACATAATTTAATTGAAGTAAAATTTGACAACATTCCTTCCCCACTGCTTTTTTTCTTTTTCTTTTTAGTTATCCGATTGCTCTCTGAGCATGCACGTCAAGCACTAATCTCTGCCCGTCCAATCAGTTTAAAGTTCTGCTACAAACGCACGGACCTGTCCGGTGTCCTTAAAAAAAAGCAAACAAAAAAATTACACTTCAATAAATCCTGAATTTCATCCACATCTTCCTCAATAAAAGAAAAAAAAAAAAAAACAAGACTGCATTTCACTTGGACACATGCTTTTGTCACATGCGTCTCGGTGTAACATGCTTTTTTCAGCGTTTGCTGTCACCAAGGGGTTCCGTATTCTGCAGCAGAAGCTCAAACCCTGGTGTCTAGAAGCAGCAGGGATGCTAGAGTTACAGCAGGAGAGGCATGCGGCGTGTTGCTTACTTAAAGCCCCATCCAGTCCCCCCCAGCACTATGGCAGCCACAAGGATGGCTCCGGCGATGGAGCCTATTATTAGATTGGTGGCACTAGGACCTGTAAAGGGTTATGGGGAAAAAGACATGAGTTTCTATACTCACTTACTGTATAAATGACAAGTACAACTATACAATGATGATTTCACATGGAACAGAGAACATACCATAAGTGTAAGTTTACAGTAAAATAACTGAGTGCATGCTTTTCAGTCCTCCTTTAATGTGTGAAGTGATTTGAAACGGGATTTAAAGCAACGCTCTGGGAATGTTTACATTTATCTGAAGTCAGCTGAGGTTGTGAGTATTAGTTGTTTGTCTGTTAGGGTTGTGCAAAAAGACCCTGGGTATCCATCGTTGACTGAAAAGGAATTACTTCAACAGAGATTGACCTGCAGTATGAGCAGTACAAAAAAAGTTTTTAGGGGTCCCGGTCACCACAGCCTCCAACTGACGCACAAGCCAGGTCACTAGCTAGAAACTTCTCAGGACTGTTTTCATCTAAATGCCCCACATGCCCCAGAAAGGAGAGGATCACAGGAGCAACCACATTACAACTGAGTAAGAGAGAGGGAAGGGGCAGGAGGAGGGAGGAGGGGGGAGGATGGAGATAGAAGCTTGTAGTAATGGGGAACGACAGGAAGTGGCAGGAGGGGGAGAAGGGAGGAGGAAAAGGAGGGGGGAAATCCATCGATCAATCACACGACACCGAAAAACATCCAATCACATGACAATTATATGGTCATCACCAACACACAAGAAAACACAAAGCCACCGGGACGCACACACGGGCTCAGGCCGGCTCACGAGACCGCCCGCACACTGAGGCACCACTATGAGAGAAAGAGCTGTGAAAGGGTTAAAGATGCTTACTCTATTCCCCACCCTGTGCCTCCAAAAATCACCCCCAGGGCCAGAATGGTCCCTGCTACTGCCCCTATCAGCCTGTTAGTGGCCACGCTCACTGTGCAGAGGGAAAAGGAGCATTATTACCACCCTGTCAAAAACAAAAACACGCTGCCCTCTATGGCGCTTCCCATCCCCCTGAAGCTTTCCCCCTTGCCCCCATGTGGACAAAATACCAGCTGAACCCCGTTCTTCATTTCATCTTCAGAATCAGAGTAAATGACTAAAACTGAGTTTATAATCTACTTCAACCTGCAAGCAGTGTCACTAATCCTGATACACCCACAGAAAGAAACTCGTTTAACATTCTACAGTACGTCTGATCAGTCGTGACTAAATCGTATACGAGCATATAAACTTATGTGTTATTCCATTTTTGAATAACAGAGGTTGAAAGAAGCAGAAACCAACCCTTGGGTTCATCATCGGTAATGTCCTCGGGCTCTTTCGGCGGGTCAGGCATACTGCAGTCTGTCCCCGCCCAGGTGGTGTCACAGGTGCATGTGGCTTCGTTGTTGCACACCTGTTCAGATCATATAATAGAGGAAAGCAAGAGCTCCAAACAGCTGACACATCAGGTTTATTTTGGTGAACTGTACATCAAGATGGTATTGTTCCCGGTATGAACTCTGGGTATTTATAGCAGCATCTTATAAAATGAATTGGTTTGCATTTGTAGGCCTCTGCGTGTCTTTAGTTGCAATTCTGTCATGTTTGGGTAACATTTTAATTTACTTGTTTAAAATGTTTTCATACAATTTTACACTTTAAATTGTATTTAAACTATATGTGCTGCTTGTAAAAATGGATAAATCATTAATTCATCATACATTATACTGCTCATCTCCACATTTCATTTAGCTGCGCTAATTGCAGGGTGCTGATATATGTGCAATAATCAACCCAACATTACAACTCTGTCATTAGATAATCTTATGTGCAGTCTTGCATGGCGCAGGAAATAGTTAAAAGTGCAGTACATGTTTTAGCATATAATGTTCATAATTAGCTATTTAAAATCCTGAATGAAATTTGCAGTCCCGAAATGAACAAGTTGTTAATTTCTCACATTTTATAAGCTCCTCTGCATGATCCTCCCTGTGTCTTAGAGTATATATGGGTAGATGCATATCTATACTATTAATAACCATCCAGACACCAAATATGAAACAATTATATAAAAATTAAGCTTCTATTGCATAGCCTCATAGAGTTTGACAGAGTGTATTTGAGACCTGACAGTCAATTTTATGGGTATAAATCTTCTTTTTACAGTCTATGGTATAAATACAATTTGATTTAATACTGCAGTCTATTGGTTTCCTTACATAGGCTACTTGTTGTTAATTGGCTTGTATATATGAATGTATATCTGATGTATGACAATCAGATTGGCTTAAATTGATTGTCTGTGAAGAGCCTTGAGATGATGTTGTTATGAATTGGTGCTACACAAACAAAGCTGAACTGAATTTTCCTTCAATGGTCAAATTCATGTTTTGAGTATTATTAAAGAAATAGTTTACATACATCAGTTAATATTTGAATAAATAAATATATTTATTTTATTTATTTATTTTTATAAACCCTGAATGTTACCCCAGGAGGAATGAATCAGTATCATGCTGGTGGTTAAAAACAGGTCCTTCCCATGTCAGTGTAACTTGTGGATGCAAGCTTACTTTCAGTGCAGTCTTGTTCTTGTTTCTGGTCCTACTGTCTGAAACTTGCCATTTTCACACACCGATTAAAGTTTTTTATCCAGCAGAGGTCCGATGAAAAAACGTGTTTGTCTCTTAGTTACCACGACACTGAAAGTGTAGTTTGTTTTGCAAATGAATTATCAAAGTTATCAGGCTTCAAGTTGGCTCGATATGAAACATCTTGTGATATCTTTGAGTATAATTACATCTCGCTGGAATTGACCTTTAAATCAACAAACCTTGTGCAAAACTGATGAAGTAGCTAGTTTCTAAAGCATAAACCTGCCAGGTACACTCACCCCATGGGCAGAGCACACCTGTCCGTTTGGTCCGATGGGGCAGGTGCTCATGTTGAGTGACTGGATGGGCAGACACTTGCGGTCAAGGCACATCATTGACGGCCCACAGGGAGTCCCATCCTCCACGTAGCCTAAATCGGTGTCATCATCCAGAAGGACATGGGCACCACTGAGTGAAACGGAAGAAGAAAGTGTTCAAATCTCTTCAAAAACGCAAAAGAAGACTTAGATTTCTGTGTCGAGGCATCAACAGGTGCAATAATGAGGTAAACGTGTTTACGTGCACTGTATCACGTTGCCTTGGTGATTGAAGGAGGTGGGAGTAACGTCTCCTTTCATTATTCCGATGCGAGGGACTCGCCCCACGTTGGTACACAGGAGATAACCACAGAACACATCACTGCAACAAACAAGCAAAGAAACAGCACTTTTATATCAGATAGATGTTATGATCAGTCTTTGGGTTCTCACCGGCATTTGTGACACCCATAATGTCCTGCCAGAAACTGAGATATATTTTAATTCATGTTTGCCACTTCTCTTCCTCTCTTCTTTCTAACTTTTGAATACAAACTCATGGCAGAACGTCTGATATAACCACTGGTTAGGATCATTTTTGTATAATCTTTACAGAAAACTAAACAAACAAGCTTTGTTAAGCTACTTTCAGAAAACTCCAATGAACTGTCAACTAGAATGATTATGTTAAAATAGCACTTTATCATAAATCCAACTTCCTGACCTAAAAATGTGTTTTTCTGAATTGCCGTGATGGCCCAGTTATATTAAATAATAACATTCCTGGAGCCATCATTGCCCACCCTCATAACTTTATTTTCCAGGATGCTGTGCCGCTTCACGGTATTTTGCTTTATTACACAGCTTCACATGCTGGCATCAACACAAAAAAACCTGGGCGGATTTGTCAAATGAACACAAGATGGCATTATTTTTGGAAGAAAATGAGAGAGTGGCCAAGCAAGAGACAAAGGAGTCAATATCTGATTCATGATGATAGCTCAGAACAGAGGCAGGACATAGGATCGATGCTGAATTAGCCTCCAACAGGAGGCGCCTCACTGAGAAAACCTGCCAAAGTTCAGTGGTGTGGCTTGAAAAACAAAGAAAAGTGTAATATTTCTGGAATTTAAAGAATCCCTCATGAGGCTCAGGCAGCAAGAAACCTTTTAGCAGTAAACAAAACTAAGACGAGAGGAAACATAAGGCCTGTGTGTTCTGTGAGAAGTTTTCAGGATTTTTAGAGGACTACAACCAGTTTGCCCCCTTACTGCCCAGTTTCAGTGCTGCTTTGATTTCCCACAGCCACAGAGCGATGACAGTCACCTTCATGTCACCTTTAAAGCCTCTTCATAACCCCACTCACCGCCACTAAAGTAAACAAGTCTTTGCACTGGCCAATCAAAGAGCTGGATTTACTGTTGCTCATTTATACCGGCTAACAGAGGACACTAGCAAAAATCAACATCTGTCTGACACTGAAGCTACTGCTCCTCAGAGAGAAAAGCCATCTTTTGTCGCCTGTTGGTGGCTTATTAAATAACTACAACTCCTGTTATAATTACAGAAATAGGCAGAAGAGGTATCTCAAGATAGAGTTTAACCAATATAGCAGACTGTGCACATATTGTCCCTTAAACACCAAATACAGTGCAGTAATCCTCATTAAAACATGCATATCCTGCTGTAAACTCACTGTTTGCTACACTGGATCCATCTGTCTCCATCCCTTCCACAGTTTCCCTTCTCTGTTCCCTCTGTGTTCAGCTTTTCATAGCAGAACTTCTCTGAACCTCCAGCCTCTGAAACAAAGAGAGCAGAGATTAACCTTGAAGGCAGTCTGTGACGCTGCACAAACACAGTCCAAGGAAAAGAAACTGGTGTGTTCTTACTTGAGCCCCAGATGTATTTACACTGGTTCTCTCTAGTCTTGCATTCTCCGCTGTAGCAGCGACCCTTAAATGGAAAAATAAAGAGTGCATTAACATGACCAGTTTGCCTTTCATAATCTGCAGCAACTATGATCCAGTTGGTCTTTTTTCTTACCTGGTTTACCTGGCAGAGGTATCCATCTTGTTTATGCAGATTGGGAGGACACTGAATAAAAAGAATAATAAAACAGAATGCATATCCTCAATACCAATAAGTATAAAATGACTTAAAATGACTTGGAAAACCAAAATAAGTGCAGCATGAGAAGACCTGTCCGGAGTCTCCAGAGCAGGTCTCTGAGATGTCGCAGTCGTTCACAGCATAGCGGCAGCTGTAGCCTCGTGGGTAGAACTGGCCGGAGAAGCAGAGGAGATAACTTTTAGGGTTTTCAGAAACAAGGACCACAGCGTTCTGTACTCCAGCACCAAGCTCGTACCAGACACGTGTTATTGCAGCAGGGACCGTCGCTGCAGTGTGCCCCATTGGCCAGGGAACACTTCTTACAGCATTCCTTGTAGCAGTCCTAAAAAACAAACAGAAAGAAAAGCATTTTACCCACCTAAACAAACAAGAGGACAGCAAATAGATGAGTAAAGAGGAACTCACTGCTCTGAGTCCACAGTCGCACTCCTCTCCAACTTCTACAAATCCATTCCCGCAATGCGCTGCCTCAAACAGCTGCCAAAAGCAGACAGGAAGGTGTAAGGCCAGTGTGTGTGTTTCATAAAAGCTGTGACATGCAGAACTGTGGGCACCTAACCTTTGTTGGCTTGTTGAACAGACATGAGCCTCCACCTTTTAAAAGGAAATCTTTGTAGTCTGAGATGCTGCATTTGGAGAATCTCTGTGGGTGCTGGACACTGCAGAGGAAGAGGTCGTCAGAGGGAATCAGGACATGGTTTGCTATGATGGAAGAAACTGCTTATGATAGTTTCTGTTTTTAATAAAGGACAATGTCACCTAGCGGATCATTAATGTGTTTTTAATCATTAGTAGCCACACATATAAGACTGCACACCATTCTCTCATTCCTAGGGTGGTAATCACTACATTTCTGTTTGTGTGTATGCTGGATATTACCCAGTGTCCTCCATTATGCAGCCGGTCCACTGATTAGCGCATCCACATTCCTCTGCAATAGGAGAGTAAATCATTCACTTAGAGGAGAATCAGTATCCAGCAGATGATCCTCCTGCCTGATGTCTAAGTTATTCTGCTGAATCACGGGGAATTCCTTCGTCCTAATGGAAAACGCATCCATAAGCAGTTCAGGACCAGTTTTGTTGACGGTTGGCTTGCTTTCAAGCTTTCAGTTTGTGACCTGTTGTGCATTTGATGACTATTTGTTAAGGCACTTTGATATGTAACCTGAGAATTAACTATTCAAAGTTGACTAATCACTACATATACATATAGAAAGATATAGTCACTTCTAAACAGGTAGTTGATAATTTATGGTGATGTGAATTTCTTTGTAACTAAAAAATTGAATGATGTGAAATCAAAGCAGCCTGTTGGTATGCTTTAGTGGCTGAGGTTGTAGGCCGCAACCATTTAAACAGTAGCTAGTTTTTGGTTTGTTCATTCAGGGCGCCCATAGGAAAAAAAGCAAAAAATCCATTAAACGTCAAGAGAACAGATAGTTTTTTTTAAACTAAATGTCTGATTAAGCTCAAGAATAAAATGACATCTAGTGATTTTTGTTACTTTTTGATTCGATATGAATGGAAGTGAATCTGATAAATGTAACTACTGAATCGAAATTAATCATATAATAGAATTTTGAAAAACACAGAAACATGATTAAACTTGTGATTAACACTCCTAACACAGCTGAGCAACATGAACATCTGTGGTGACGAACTGCTAGTTAAAAGAATGAAAAAGCAGCATGTTTTCCTGCTCGCTTTATGGTGTTTAACCAGGCTTTTGATTTCCATCATAGACCAAAAGAACAGTTTCACCAGACTGTTCATTTTAATTGGTAAGCATTAACAGCATGATGTCATAACCAAAGAAAAATGGCACTGTCAGCATTCAGTTTGGCCCCGTATGAACCTCACGTCTAACAGGCCAGTCGGTCTGCCACTGGGTAAATAATCTCCTGGGAAAATAAAGGCCCAGAGGAAATATATTGTTCTTTTGTTTTCCTAGCAGTTAACAGCTGATTTCCAAACAGAGGGGGAAATACTGCCTTCCAAAAAATGAAAAGAATGTCGGTTGTCAGAGGAAGAGAAGAAGCTGAAGCTGGAATGTAATGGAAGATTACCAATTTCAGACAGGCAGACAGAGACACCCCCAGGACCTGAGAGGAGTCAAAGTTGCATTTTTTCAGCTGGATCTGTAACTATTAAAAGCCAGAAAACATTTGGGTTTTCAGTTCCATTTGCTTCTCCAAAGTCCTGCAATGCCACCTTAAATGAACCTGTTTAGTTTGACCCTGACCGTCTTATTTCTACCTTCCTTACACTAGCAGTAAGTTAAGAACTGTGTGTATTGTATACTTCTCTTGGACGCCGGGTCCCACTGGATGCCCAGGTTCTGTGCCAGGCTCTGGGATAGCGACACCACCATGGACCAGGTGGTGCCATACTGTGGCAAAAAACAAAGCGCTGCGATTATCGAGCTGCAGTGATGCATGCAGTGACACTGGATATTTGACGGTAAATCGGACCTCGTTGACCCCAACTCCATGGCTCACAGAACACATGCCTCCGAAGTATGCAGTGCTGCTCCTGCGGTAGTGGAAGGTCACATTTCTGGAGGACAAAAAGGAGTGTGTGAATAAGGCATGAAAGGTAAAAACAACACAGAGGATGAGCTGTAAGATGTAAAATAAGCACACCCTCTTTCACTGCTAAGGTTTTACACATGGTACGCATGGTTTTTTTCAAAGTTATCTTACTTTGTAGAGGAGTTTTGACCCGTTCTCATTCATAATGTGGCTTCAGTTGTTTTAAGTTTAAAAGCATTGATTTATTCACACCCCAACAGTTCACCAAGTGCTGCTGTGCTTAAGATCACTGTGATGTTACATGAGACCATTTCCGATGAGATTTAGCTGTCAGACACATTCAACTGCAGAATATTTTGGAGTGGAAGGGAGTTCATCATCAGCTCAATGACTGCAAAGTTCCAGTCCTGTGGCTAAAAATAAGCTCACATCATCTCCTTTCCACCATTGTGCTTTACTCACATCACACCATTGTGTGATGAGATATTTCTGCTAATATATTGTGTTTGCCAAACATGTGCTATGCATAATGGCTCCACAGTCTGTCCAAACGCCACAGCTCTAGAGCAGGTGTACCCAAGTCCAATCTTAAAGAGCTTCTACTCAGCAATTTTTACATCCCTTCTTAAATTCTCTGTTGAATTCAGATCTGTTGGAGAAGGGATGCAAGAATAGTAGTTCTACAGAATTAAACATGGACACCTCTGCTCTGGAAGTTTTGTGGATTATTTGGACACAATTATGTAACCCATAGGAGATATCGCTGTGTTGTGTTTAAAGAGAGGAGGACTTCTACTGGAAACAACTTCCAAACAACAGAAACCTGTTGTGAGGCCTGAGATGGGGCTCTTTTGATTTGACATTTAGGTGGAGTTGCTCTAATATAGACGCCTTGCAGGCTTGTAACTGTTTTAAACATGTTTCTATTTCTAAATATATATTTCTAAATATATTTAGAAATGTATTTTTCTCTCTAACATCATTGCTGATCTCTTTTCTCGTTGGTATTGTGCAAACACACACCTCAATGCCAGACCAGCAAAATGCCAAGATGTCAGCTTCCATGAAGGTGGGGACACTTACTATCAGATGTGTTTTTTCTAGTATAATTAACTAAATTTGATTAACTAACCACATACGGTAAATTTGAGAATTACACAAGTAATTCTCTGTTTCATCTCTTTCAGATGATACCTTACAATACACATAACAAACCCATTTCAGATAAAAAATAGACGTAAAAACTACTCGAACTCTCGAACTTACGAGAGGAGCTGAACCGAATCGGCATGAAGCTTGATGCTTTGCTGGCGGTACTTGGAAAAATCTTGCAGCATTTCCAGTGGCTTCACACTTATGGGGATTTGATCCTTCTCTGTCCAGATCTCCACAGCAACGAGCACCACGCGCGTGTGCAGCTGCTCTTTGAAGATCTACCATTGAAGTGTGCAGTGAAAGGGAATAAAGAAGGACAGAGAGAGAGAAAGTGACAGCCAGAGAGACAGAAAACAGCACAGGGAGAGGAAAACAACAGCAGGTGTGAGGTTGAATTTGAACTGTCTAAAGAGGCCATACGATGAGATGCAGTAAACCGGGAGTGTGTTCAAGATAAGATAAAGCAGAATTTTATCCTTTTATTTACATGAAGCTGTTATGCGGTACATTCTTCAGATGATTATTTAAAAAGCTTACTCACACTATCCACAAAATTCACCACCGACTTGGCAAAGTGTCGGGTGTGCTGCTTGCTCTTGTGTCGTTTATACTGCAGGCAAAAAGAGAGAAAAAAAGAGCAAGATGAATAAGCTGCAGTGTATATTCATCATACAATCGGTGATGCAAAGTGTGCTGTAATGCTCCCTCTTGTGGGGAAAAAGCAGAGTAGTCTGCATTATTAATAAGTGGATACACAGCAATTCCTGACACTTAATCTACAAATATTTTTGCGTCAGGTCAGTTGCCAATGAAATGACAGAGAAACAGTGAATTGAAAGTTTTTTATCTCTTTCATCACATATTTCATGACCCATGACTATTTAATTACCTGTTCAGTCTTTCTGTAATTTTACTGGGGTCAGATATTTCTGGCAGGCTTCATGGTGCGGAGACCACAGATTTGTAGCGACTATCAAATCCTGCCATCTGCCCACTCATTCTGATCCTCCTTTCCTTTCACCCTCTGCATGTCACTTTGTCCAAAATCTCTTTCATTGCAGAAAAGAGAAACGTTGGAGTTGCAACTAATAAGCTGGCATTCGAGGACATTTTGATAAGATTTTAAATGGTGAATAAGGTGGAACTGCTTGTTTTACTAATGCATTTTATTTCTATGCAAGAATATTTAGGCAGCACCTTTCCCCAGTATTGGGAACCATCTACCATCTTAAATCATGTAGACACTTCTTAGAAGCTTAGTGAACAGCATCCCAACATCCATCATCCCTGTTTGGATTGAATGGTTTAGCTTGTGAGCCTCACCCTTCACTCAGTCCAGCTTTTTCATGACCCTTTCCTGTATTCCACTTTTCCTCCAAATTGTTCTTTTTTTAAGGCATATTGCAACCGAAGGCATCCAGCACTAACAAACAGGCAAAGGCAAATTTTAAAGAATTTAAAAGATCTTTTAAGTCTTGCGTCTTTTTTATTTCCACTGTGGTTTATGAGAGGGGTAGATGGAGTAAATTAAATTGTTAGTAGTGAGATGCTACCACTGTGCTGGACGCACAGCTGACTACAAAGAAGTACAATGTGGAAGTGTGCTTCAGTTGTATTGTGGACATTTTGCTTTTTTGCAGTAAAACAATCAGTGTAAGAAAAATCTGTACTTTACGTTTCATTATTTACATTGATTTCTTCCGTAAGGGTATCAGAACTCTAACAGCAGACACATTTTGCACAGTTACAGTCGTAAAGAAATGTATTCATACCCGTCTATTAAAGAAGGAATAACACAGTTGTAACTGAAATAAGCTGAAATTGACAAAGGTAATAAGAAAAAAAATCATGAAAATCATGCATTGCTTTTGAAATGTGGTTCTACAGATTTAAAGAAAAACAAGCAAAAAAGTTGATAAACTAATGTACATTATGTCACAAACAGGCTAAAATGTTGTTGAACAACCCTGAGGCAGTCAATGCAATCACGTGTTTTCGCCAGACGTCTGCACCTGTCGGCAGGTATATTGGCCCGTTGCTCATCAGCAAAGTGCTGTCATTAATTATTTTTTGTGCCTTTTTTAATGATTTTTTCAATTCAATTCAATTAAAAAACACATTCTTATTTCACAAAATCGTGATTTAGCAAATATACTGTGTTTTTTCCTGGTCTCAATCTATTTGGATTACTACTAAGAATTTTGCCTTTTCTTTAATGGAAGGGTATGAATAATTTTGTTTATGACTATATCAAATGAAGCGCTCATTTCAGCTGTATTGAGGAAAAAATTCCTGTCATAAGGGTTTTTATGTTTGTACCATCTTACCACCATATTACTCAGATTAAATTCCTAAATCAAAGCAGTGTATTGTGGATCAGCTCATAGTGCACATGAACCATATTCTTGTGTTTACAGACTACAGCAACTACAACTGCTTGGCACCTCAAAGTTAACAGTGCATGTTTTAGGATCTGCTGTAAATATTTAACTTGATATGACTAAAAGATACTGGAAAAAACCTCTACAAATCAGACATGTTGCTCTTAAAGTACCACATCCCTACAAGTGTTGTTTTTAGAGCTGAATTAAAACCCTAATCAGTCTGTGTATCTCAATGTTCCTGCTTTGGAAATGTAGGTGTGGTTGGAGTTAGTCCTTTGCTTTCAAGGAAACATCCTAGCCCCTGGTTCCTGGAAAGGTTCCTGTCATCAAAATGCAGATCGAGAGGCTGAAATTGTTTCTTGAGTGGCAAGAATGCTGTTAATGACTAAAGATAAAGCGTATCGACCAATAGAAAAAGTCAAAGCAGGAATAGTGAAGTCGGTATTGTCAGTGAAATGATCACATACCATATTGTGGTCACTGACAATCATGACTTCCAAATACTTCATCTCTTCAAATACATTGCGAGGCATCTGAAAGACACAACAACAATGACACCATAAATCCAAACATGTAATTTGGAGCCTCTTTATCACAACAGGCTTAACCGCATGAGGGCCAAAGTGAGGTCATCACTGTAAACACGAGGGAGGGTGAACCAAATCTGATGCATCATTTGAGAGAGAGGTGAAATCAGACACTTACTGCTCGCTTTTTCCTGCGCTTCAGCCAGGACAACTCATCCAGCTCAGAGAGGAGTTGCTCCTTTTCCTCTGCAAATAGACACAGGGAAACAGTGACTCTTCCACACACGTATAAAGTATTTACAACAGCGTAGGCTTGTGTGGTGTGCTTAAGCCAAGAGGCAGCTTTTGCACATGATACTTTCCCAAAACACTGAACATTTTTATGTTTCTCTAAAAGTAAAAGTTCAATTTCTCAGGTTTTCTTCCTTTCTAAACAATTAAAAATGCAAGAACCATTACATTTAGTGTCAACTCCAATGTTTGCTTGCAAGTTTTGTGCTGGAAACTGAGCATCAGGGGAATTTGGGAGTGGTCCTGGACAGAGTAGGGGACTTATGGACACGTTTATGTGTGATGATGGATTGCAGTAATGGAAAACTTACCCAGTTCCTCCAAATTATTGTTCCACAGGATGGAGGCTGTCCTTTTAAGCTTGTGAGGCCTTGCTGCTGTATCCTGTAGGAAGCCAAAGTGTGAAAAGATGAGGGAGGAATAGAGAGAAGAAAAAGCAGAAGGCACTGTTAAGTAAGATATAACTTTCACTGAAAATTCAAGCGTAAAAACTACTAACGTGAAGAATTTAAGAATATATGAAATAAGAAAATTAATGAGCAGCCTATATCTAAAAAAAAGCAACAAATTTTTGTGGTAAAAAAAATAAAGAAATGAAAATATTCCTTTGACATAGCAACTTACATGATGGAGCATTTAGCATACTTCTGAATGTCCGCATTGATATATCAGTGTATTTTGGTTTCTATATTATGTGTTTTTAGCTGCACTTCTGGCCCTCTCTGCTCATTTAACAGAAGCACATTCGCTTCATGTTATACCTCGTAAATGCGACTTATCAGGCTTTTCAACTAGCTATAAGCTGACATAACTGAAGGGGAGAAATGATCAAACAAACATCTGCTGTCCTTTTTGTGTTGTTTATAACAATATTTGATTAACTAAATATGAAGCTTCACCACCAACAATTGGATCGTTAGATCACTAATAGCTTTGCTTACAGAAGCTAAAATGCAGAATTTTGCCTCAGAGTTTGCCTGTTAAATATTTTATCGTCTGTTCAGTCAGGTCAGCTATTTTTTGTACCTTGATTATCTAAACTTAACAAACTTTTGCTCCAAATGAATTTGACTATATCATGCATGTGAGTGGTATCTATCTTCTCCTGTAACTGAGGAGAATCCGAAACCCGTTGCCTAATGTAGATCAACTCCAAAATCCCAAAGTGCCGTTTGTGGCTAAAGTTGAGCGTGTGGTGACAAGTTATTAATGTGTGGCCACAAGATCGATAACTCATGGCCTCAAGCTGGTAACACAAAGGAATGAGGAGGAAAAAAGGTATATATTCAGCTATTCTGCAAATTCCTGAGGTTAAAAGCATCATCGTGAATAAATGAAAGTTGCCTTAATTACAGAGGTTGGAATAGAGAATTTATTTTTGTCCTTGCATCTCGAGATTTAGACTCTGCAACTATGGATGGAATCTAAAAACAAGCTCACAGATTCAAAGACCAAACCCTAAACATCCAGTTGATTGAAATGATATGATGAAATGAAATGATCAGACTGAGGTCTGATTGAATCTCCAAACCTTCTTATAGCTTTTTCTGCTAAATTAGGCTTCACAGCTCAACCCAAGCCACGTTGTTAAATATTAACATAAAATATGATCATTCATAATTTCTTTAGTTTTAAAATAAGTGGAAAGCCACTTTCCAGTTACATCATACTGTTTAATATAGTGGCCACAATTTAATATCACATTCCCACACTTTTGTAGACCCTGGTCATGGAAATGTTATATCCTTCCCACTGTCACCTGATGATTTCCATACTTATCAAATGAAACTGGGATGAATGTTGTTTTTACCACATTTAGGCGTGAGTCAATAAATGTAAAAGTCTAAACAATATTCCAATTGCACAGCTGGAAATAAATCACAAATGTGACGTCCCATTGTTCAGACATGCGTAATTCCTTCCTTTAAAACAGGAGAGAAAATCAGGATATCCACGACTGCAGTCATGCAAGCATTAACAGTAAAGAGTGCTGCGTTTGTGCGTCAGAGGTGTCAGGAATCTTCTATGGTTCAAACAGGAACAACTCACAATTGAATGAGTTCGTTGTAAAGGCTCGATTAGGTACGCATGGACTCCATCATCAAACATCCCGCTGCCAAGCAGAGAGAGAGAAGAGAAGGGGGAGAGGCGAGTCCGTAATGAGTGGATGGGAGCTAGGGAGCACAGATGAGTACATCCAGAGATATTCTGAGCATGGCAAGGTTTGCACACGACTCTGCATTTCACTTACTGCAACCCGTTGCAGGTAGATAAGGCCACGTGGGAGTTATCGCTCCCTCTCACCTGGCCGTGGTAGTAACAGTGCTCCCCGCCCTGCGGGAAGAAGACAGTACTAATGCATCACGGCAAAGCAGCTTCGCTGGCAGATCCCTCTTTTATACATTCAAAAATCATGTGTTTGAATGTTCATGTGGTTCTGGGAGCGAAACAGCTTGTGCCACAGATGTCGGGTTGGCTTATTTGCAATGCGTTCCTGCAGGGGGTCTCAGTGTTTTCTTGTTGAGATGTGAAGTTAAAACCCTGCATGGTGGCTCCTGGCGCTACTTGAGACACAGCTGTCCGAGCCAGGGTGAGCAAAGGACTACCCCTCCCTTTAGCCTACATCTCCATCTATCTCCCTTTCTGTCGCTCTCTCTCTTTCTCTCTGTCTCTAACACTTCAACCATCTCACGCTGCACTGAGACTGCAGAGTGCTTTCCTTCCCTCATCATGTGACCAGAGCTCCAGCAGGAGGCTGCAGGGGAGCGAAACCCTGCTGATTCAGCTACAGTGGGCCCAGCCCAGCCCTGTGCCTGAATCAGCAGCAGCGGCAGCAGCAGGAAGCGGCTCTCACCCCCTCTCCCTATATCCTGGCTTCCTTGTAAAAGCAGACATGCATAATCTATCTGTCTGGCTATCTATTTGGTGGGACAAGAGGAAAAGTATCAGTCAGAAAAACAACCCTGATGACATTGGCTCTGATAGTCTGATGTCCCTTTGCTAATACAGCCATGGCCCTATTTTGGATCTTGCTTTCGTTAAACATCTTTGTGACTGCAAAAAAATCTAATAATAAGGGCTTTACTTTGCCAAGATAACAAAAAATGGGTCTTATAGTATTGTACCTTACCTTTGACAGAACAGGTTTCCCATTTTCATAGTGGATCTCCACATAATCTGAAGACAGCAAATCACTGGCAAAAACAAACATGAGAGTCAGTGAAGGTGGAGGAGTGTCACAGCGAGAGACTTTACTTTTTCTGACTCATGTTGTGGTTTAAACCTTACGGTAAGTACGGATGCGTGTGGCGTTTGTACAAGAGTAGTCATCACCACACTGCGTCCAAATTAGCTTGAACAAACACTTAAAAAAAAAAAAACTGGTACGGTTGTGGTGTCAAATGTGACCTGCCCTCAGAAAAAAAATAGGATGCATGTGGTCCTGAGGTTGGTGATTTAACCACACAGGCAAGCGCTGCACAAACAGATTTTTTTTTTTTTTTAGATGACCAACTTCTAGACGCGTGTAAACAAACCAATATGAAAGCGAGGCTGTTTGTTAAGCAGCCTGGAGTTTTCTTTTTAGCTCCATGTTCCCTGTATGTAAACACTACTGCTGACCTGAGCTGCTGTTGGTCTTAACCAGGACCCTCTTGGAAGATATCACTTTTGATTTCTAAAATCTCTTTTCTTGGTTAAACAAATCAAATAGCCGAATAAAGAAAATCTAAGTAGAGCCCGAGGCTGCATCTAACAGCTTCTATAAAAATCCCACCACTGGTTGAGACACAGCACATTAGAGGAACGGTAGCAGACACCGTACCACCGGAAACCACCTAATGTTATGAATGACTTGTGAGGCCATCGGCTTCACCTTGAACACAGCCGTCCTGGCAGCTCCTGCTGCCTGACTCAGCTCCCCTCGCTGCTACACACATTCAATCTGTTAGCTGACTTCAAGAGACTGAGATTTCTGCCACAATGGCGCTTTTTCTCTGAGTAACCTTGCAAATCAACAACACTTTCATCTCTCTGGACATGTAGCGTTGTTGCAGCGTGAAAAAAAAAAGAACCATGTGACATTTTTGAGTGATGCTAAGCGCCGTGCGAGACGGAAGTGCACCATTATGAGAGGGGAGTCAAGGCATGAGCAGCATCTCTGAGATTCCTAAGTGACGGGCTATTTTTAGCTTGACAGAAGAGTGGGCTATGCCACCGTGTTTTGGAGTTGATAGGAATGTGTGTGTGAAGTCTGTGGAGGGATAAAACCCAGGAACATGAGCTGCTTGAGGTGTGCGTCTGCTCGGGTGTCTGTGAGAGCCACGACTGTGTGGGGAGACTACAGGAAGGGAAGGGAGTCCTGCCCCGAGGTCTCTCTGTCAACACGAGGAAAATGGGAAACAAAGCAGCAGCAGAAGAAGACTCAGAACAGGAAAGCAGGAATGAGGTGAGGCAGAAAGAGCGAGGACCAAAAGACTGCACGAGGCTCTCACGTCTGGCGCCAGATCAAATAAAGTCCTGTGGGTGCACACAATGCTTCCATGCTGTTCGCACAATGCAACAATCTGCTCTTCAGAAATGAGACGTTTAGAAGAAATGTTAGCTGCACCAAAGTGTTTCAGCTCCACACATCTTAAGCTACATCGTGCAGATGATGCACAGAACGTGCCTGATTTATCTCTCCTCCGGTGTGCAATCCCAGGTACGGCATGAGGTGAGCAGATAAAGCAGCACCCATTGGCAGCTTGCAGACCTGGCTATATTTAGCTCAGCACTGTCGCAGCTACAACACTAAGCAGAATTCAAACCCCCCCGTTCTCACACGAACAAAAAAAACAACAAAACATCTCACAGATAACCCGCACACTAACAGCTGGGGATCAAGGTCACAAGCCATGCTGCTGGTTTATACAGAAAAACATTTGTGCAATCCAACTCAGTGTGTGGGTCAGTCTTTGTTGAGACTGTGTGATCTGACAACGAGATGAGAGAATGAACTGTGTTCTTCCACTGAAAACTTCATCGCCTTCCTGATACAGTGTGTGACCTTCAAACGCAATGGACCATAACAGATTGATGGAATAAATGTGCATAAATAAGATTATTCACTTCAGACAGCTGCTGAAACACTTTCTAAGCTACCCTGCTGATACTTGAATGACAACGAAACTTTTACAAAGACAGCAAAGTAGGCAGAGTAGCGTTTGGGATGTCCAGCCAAACAACGGTAAAAAAGTGAATAAATGAAGACTTCTGTTGTCCAACCGTAATATAATCAACATAAAGAAATCACAATATTTTACATCAGCATCCAGCGTGGAATCCAACTAAGGGATGTAAAACCATTAGTTTTTGTTTAAGCTGTCATATATGTAGACAGGCAGTCTACGCAGGGAGGGATCAATACCATCGACTGGTTTGAATGGGACAGTGATGGGAGACCACAAAACGATTGTCTCTCTACTCAGTTCTGTGCACACCTATTAAGACATCTCCATGTGGGGGGGGGGGGGGGGGGGGCGAACAAAAA
>JAVQJG010144361.1:0-11620 GCA_036024015.1 Craterocephalus amniculus
CTGTAAAGAAACACCTCAGAACAGGGGTTTAGAAGGGGTGTGTGGAGCTACACAAACAGCGATTTCAGACCAAAGGATTGCAGTTTTACTTCATATAAACCATAAATAAATTATTTACATATGAAAAGGAAGGATTTAAAAGCATGATACGTTCCCTTTAATGAAACAAATGCTTGTCTTTGCTAAACAGATTGTATAGGGAAAGTTACAAAACTATAGTTAAGTATGATGTTAAATCAATTCAAAAACTTCATATGCAGTCGACACAACAGTATAATACGAAATATATTTAACTAAAAATAAAAACATAACTAAGCAAAGCATTTAATGTGTTAACATCAAGCAATGAAGAAATTGAAACCCTTGTTCTTGACATTATTAAATTAATCAAGCATAGTTATTTTCCATCTACACTGTCAATATTTCCAAGTATGCAAGTTCATTGCAGAGTTTTTCTGTGGCGAATATGAGGATGTGATCAGCTGTTACAGTTGAACTAATATCTGTGTATATATGTGTCTTTGCTAAGTGAATTCAGTCGTGCACCACACGTTCTAAACTATGTTGGCACCAAAGTTGCATTACGCCAAGGAGATGGTTCACTGGTGTACAGCCGTGTACCTCCATATCCGGCCCTCCTGCATGAATACAGCTCCTCTGCACGCTGGGAGGATGCACTACGTCTCTGCCGCTTTGCCAAGGTAAGATGTCAACACATGTATTTTTATGTCTTAATGTTGTTTAAATGAAGAATCTTCCCAAATGAGCTGGGTTTGTACCTGCTGTATAATTTATACATATGTCCTATATTTATTTCGTCTATATGCTAAATAAAAATCAGTGTGCACATTACTTTTAAACATTGTGGCTAATTATCAGCACTCAAACAAAAATCCTGTCTCTGTGATTTTATGGGGTATATTGGTGCATGTGGGACTGGCAACTAACACACCTGGAGAGGTAGCCCAGGCCTTTCACCAACTGAAAATATTTGTTACATCATGAAGCTAAAAATACAACAATGATCAGCTAGAATCCTAAAACAGAAGAATAGGGCAACATTCCTGTCTCGAAGGTTCAGAAACTGTACTGCTCAGTTTCCAGACATTTTCAAACAGATAAAAAAAGAGGAGAAGCTACACAGTGGTGAAAAATCTATATCTTTGTGCTGTCAAATTCAAGGTAAGCTAATACTTTCAATGAAATAGTAAAAGGTAAGGAAAGCTTACATGTGTAGCACATTTCCTGTACAAGACAATTCAAATTGCTTATCATTTAGATGGTGCAAGGAAATGCCTCACTTGAGCATTTGATTTGTCTTATTTTATTTTGAGTAAGACTTTGGTTTATATGATTTGCTTATCATTGCATTTTGTGCTTATTTTGTGCTTATTTATGCAGCTCTCAACTCTTTTGGAATTGGAATTGTGAATACCGGTAAAGCTCAGGATAGAGTGAAATGTCCTGCAGTCAGAGGCTCAAACAGTGTCCAGGTCCATGTGTTCTGTGTCACACACATGCCTGAATGTTATATATGAGTGAGTTTGACAGAGTCTGAAACGAGAAGGTAGTGGACAGGTTTATGAGACCAGAACAGCAGGTTTTAATTAGCCTCCAATTAGCCTGGTGACAGCATTTACCGGATTAAGCCTACCCAGACCTTTCTCATAAATGCACAGTGTCTTGTATGTATACGAAGACCCTCCAAACATATAAACTAACACACTGAAGGCAGTGTGAAACTGTCTTTGCTTGGGAGATGACGCAGTAACCACAACTCTGAAGAAGCGAATATCTACAAGTGAGAGAAGGGTGGAAAAGAAGAGATGAAGAGAGTCACCAGTTTTAAGATGTTTTCCCTTGACCCCCCTTCCCCCTCCACTTCTGGTAAGAGTTTGGTGGCAGCATGGCTTTTCCCAGAACCACAATTGTTGTTGTCAGTAACCTTTTTCCACAACTGAGCTGATACATGTCATCGTTTAGAGCTACACCCACAAACACAACATACAGCGGATGATGTTTGTCTTGCTGTCATAATGGCACACCAAAGAATAGTTTTTCCTAAAACTGTCTTTTTTTCTTTGAGTCAAGTTGTTGTATCAAGTTTATGACCTCAGGCAGAGCCTGTCAGTGTTATTTGTTGTTTCCTGGAGTGGTTTCCAGTTTAAGCTGTTTGTCACAGTGATGGACACTGATTAAAGGAGGAATTACAGAGCGGTGACTCTGAGGAGCAGTTTGCTCAACTGTTGGCCGGTTGGTGGTGAAGCCGTAGTTTTAATTAATGCAGCTGCACAAAGTAAAGCGGTGACACACTTGTCTACATTCACAGATGTGTATGGCCAGCGTCTATCGTTATGGTCTGTGTTAGTGTTTGTTGTGGATGTTTCCTTACTGGCATGGAGTATGACTACAGTGTGGCTGGATGTGGCTATGCAGACATCATCAGACTATGTCCTTTGTACTCTATCAAAAACTTTGTTTATTAAATGAACATTTTTAACAAAAACGAAATCAAAGGTTTCAGTTAACTTGAAAGTTTTGCAACCCATCCGATTTTCACCCATCCTTTTTCCTTGCAAGCCTAAGATAAGTTGTCGTTGTCATCAGGCATCATCAATCTACAGATTTCCAATGATGTTAAAGTCAGAGGAATAGAAGGGCCATTCATCAGCTTCTGCTTCCATCTCTTCTCTTCAAGTAGTTTATGCGAGATTTTAAGAGACCAGTCCCTCAGTCTCACATTCCTAACTTGCTGCATGTGGCTTCATCCACAGTTTGCTGATCATTTGTGGAATCTCTTCCTACCTCAGTTGATGTAAGCCATTCATTTGGTACTTTAACAGCCTTGTTATAGAGCCGGTCGACTTTAAGTGACACTTTCAAAACACTAGATTGTGACACAATACTCGATGTGTGACAAAATCATGCAGTGCATGGTGGGTTTTACCCCCCTTAGGTGTCATAAAAGGTCTTATGTGTTTGAAATTTTGTAAGTTGAAGATAACTGTTTTGGTTACTTTAAATGTGTTTTCTAAAAGTGAGACTGGAGTCCAGGATTAAACCAAGATATATAAAAAGGGTGACTATCTACAATTCCTCTCCATCGAAAAATATCAATGATCTGCTTGGTCTAATTAATTGTTTGTTGGTGTTGCTCTTTACAAGCTTTTTTTGCAAACATCATGCAAGTTTTTTTGTGTTTCATAGAAGGCAGGCATTTCTTAGCCAGCTTTGAACCTTAGTTAAACACATCTGACAAATTAACTGCAGTTGGTTTAGCATCATTCCCCTGAGTAAAGAGTACAGCATAGTCTGCATTCATCACTAAATTAAATTCAGGGCAAACATCAGGGAGGTCATTCATATAAAGAGAGTAGTAAAGGTCCCAGGACAGAGCCCTGTGGGACACTGACTTTACAGTTGTGATAAAAGGATCTGACACCATCTATGCTGACACATTGTGTTCCATTTGTCAGATATGACTCAAACCAGAACCAGAAATCCATAGAAAAACTGAAATATGCAAGTTTAGTCAAGGGAATCTGGTGGTTCACTGTGCCAAATGCCTTTTTGAAATCTAAAAACACAACTCCAACACAAGGGTTCTGATCCAGTAAACATTTAACTTTCTCAGTAAAAGAACAGGAAGGCGTTTCTGGGTTGTGGTTGGCCCAGAAACCATGTGGTGATACTGATTTAAATTTTGTTAACCATATTATGTAAGAATGTTAAATAAACAGGTGCAATGTTTGTTATTAAACTCAGCTGGCTTCTTATCTTATCCATGTCTTGTATTAGCATAATAAAGACCAGTTTGTAACATTAGCCTAATGGCTATCAAGTTACAGTTGCCGAAAGTAGATCATCTAGTTTAATGTTAACAATCACTCCTGACAGTATAAGAATATGGGCATATTATACATTTATCATACCAAAATATCAACTACAGACATAGATCTTTTCAAAAATCATGAGTAAGTTTCACCATCATTACTGATACTGACTTGTAAAATTTCTAGCCCATAAACTAATGGCAGTGCCTCATTGACAGTCGGTTGAAAAAATTCAAAGACTTTCAATTGAAGAAACTATTTGCCCATTTTTTGTGCATCCCACAGCATTATCATTATTTTTTGTTTCATTTTAAAACTTAATATGTCTTATGGAATGACAAGTGACATAAAAAGCTGTGATTTAAAGACTCTTTCTGCTTCTGCTTTAGGACCAGTCATTATGGGCTTGTCTTGCTGGTATGGCGATGGCAAACAGGGAGCTTACCACGGCAGAGATGGCCTATGCTGCCATTGGAGAGGTAAGATCATTAATCAAAGCTAATTCATCAGAACATAAGAGCCAACAAAGATGCACATACAAGTGAACAGCTTAAATTATATGAAAGACAAATCAATGAGGTGTCTTATTAACTTTTGGTATCTCATTTGTTTCTCTCTGCATGTCCTCTCACATTCAGCTCCCCAGGGTGCAGTACATCAACTTTATTAAGGAGCAGCCATCGAAGGAGTCCTCTTTGGCCCACATGCTGTTGTTCAGTGGTCAGGTCCAGGAAGCCGAGTCAACGCTGTTACAAGCAGGCCTCATCTACCAAGCCATACAAGTGAACATTGACCTTTTCAACTGGGAGAGGTATTATTTTGTGTGTGTATATTTGCAACTATAGTAGAAGGAGAGGGGCAATGTACAAAGCTTTACTGGGGTGATACCTTTTCAGGTGATTTCAACATTTCAGTTGTGGCTCTCGTTTCGGGTTCATCAACTGACGATAAAGCTTGCTTATTGTTTTCATCTTCATTATTTTTGTTGACAACAAACCCCTTCTGTGTTATAGATGTGATGGGGCCTATTGTCAACTACTTTGAGAAGCTGCCATGAGTTCAGTTTCTTTCCTCAGCCTGCTGGCATCATTCTATTTTGGGGTTTTCTTGGTCGTTAGCTAGCAGCTTGAAGGTGCATTACCGTCAGCTATCAGACTGGAGTGTGCTGGGAGATGCATAGCTGGCTCTGTAGATGAATTGTTTAATATCTTTCATAATTACCACAGAGATTGGTGTAAATCCAATTTGGAACTAATTTTATTGCTCAGTCCAACATTTAAGATTCATGAAACATGAATGTTCATACATACCTGCATCTTTTCAGGGCGCTGGAGCTGGCAGTCAAACACAAAACCCATGTGGATACAGTGCTGGCCTACAGGCAGAAGTTTCTGCAGAAATTTGGTAGGAAAGAGACCAATAAGAGATTTCTGCAGTACTCTGAAGGGGTACGTTGTGGTAGCCTTTATAAAGTAGTTTTTTGTTGTGAATGTTGTTTATTTCTATTTTCTTCCTGTCGATCCTTAAATGTAATTCGCTACTTTTACTCTCTGACTGCCTTCTGTTTATAAAAACTGTTGTTTTAGAGGATAATCACTCTTTGGATTTCTTCAGTAATTTTATTTATTTTATTACATTCCGATTGTATCTCAGCTGTATTCTGCTGTGAGTAGGAGTTTTGAAGTGCTAACATACTTACACAACATGACTGATCTACAGCAGGAGGTCTTAATCTTTCTTTTTTTCTGGACTTCTAACTAATTAGAAAAGTTATGGTAATAGTATCAATCAAACCAGAGACTGATATATATACAGACACCACAAACTTTGCCTTTCAAAACATTTCCACATAGCAACTTATGATTGCCATTATAACCCGGATTTGGGTCAGATCTTGCCTTCTGTCTTTTGAAACATCTGTTTAATCTAACTCTGAAAATCTAACTCAAGGTCTTGTGGTATGAACTTAGTCTAAGTGGAAGAATATTCAGATTTTAACTGGCCTTAAGACTCCTGGTACATATTATATAACATTACTTGCTTTACTATTTTCATTGCTCAGTTCTGCTTAAGCAGCATAACAGCTGCGGAAACTTAAGGTGCTTTCACGCAAGGATAGTCTGAGGGACTTACTGTAATGCACAGAAGCTAGCTTAGCCTTCCAAATGCTCACAGGTCTACAGAAGTCCTCATGTCCAACTCTTAAACATTTAACAGGATTAGGTGATTTATAAATGAATGTGTAGCCAAAGGTATCATAAGCCTTCTAAACATTTAATTTAGACAACTTGGAAATAATTAGGGAGTTGTCTTTCTGCTATTTTAGCTGAGAATAACCCCCTTCACTTATTGATGTGTCACTTCCCAGCAGGGATTTTCAGTGCTGCACTGATTAGTTTATGTAATCCCATTACATCTCATTTTTCTGTCTCTCTTCCAGGTTGAAGTGGACTGGGAAAAAATCCAGGCAAAGATAGAGATGGAGCTGTCCAAAGAGAGAGAAAAGGCAGCTAGCATGTCTGTGAGGAGCAGTGTGGTCTCGCGCCATTAATTTACAGCGTTTTCATTTGTGGTGGTTTCACTCCACCTCAGCACCGAACAAAGTCTTTACTTGTGTCCCCCACAACTTAAAACTTAATTTTGGAACAAAAGCAGAGATGTGAAGATGAAGATGGACATGGAATGTAGGACACTGACTCTTAAACTGCAGACATCTTTGTAACACCATGTCATGTGGCACATACGTGGCCGTTGGCTACTATGGTCAGTTAATAACACTTCTGAAGAGTGTCGTCTTTTCTAGGAACTACTGTTTCTCCTCCAAACTTACACTGCAGCTCTGAATTTTTCTATAACTAGAAATGCATTTTAGATGATAAATGCCTGAGTCCAACGGACTGGACGGTGCAAGTTGTGTTTAAGCAGCTCTAATTTAGGAAGTCCAGGGAGACTTAATGAGACCCGTCTATGAATAGTGTGGATGACTAACAGCCTGCAAATGTGCATGCTGATGAAAGATAATTCATTTTACCTCTCTGTATAAACATGTATACCAACTTTTACCCTTTGGCTATAATTTGGGATTTGTCTACATTAATATTAACAATGCAAAACAGTCATCATTATCGAAATATCTAAGTCGACTTCCAAAGTGTGCTGTGAACAAATCAGTGATTTCCTTTCTGTCTTCTGTGTGCACTACCAAAGCAACACTGGAGGTTTGTTTTTAACACTTCCAGGTTGTTTTTACATGGACTTGTTTAACATGTTATACTTTTTTTACATTGTATATCTAATGGTATAAATCCTTTCTTCTAGAAACACTACAAAGAATGTGAGGTAATAAAGCAATTGAGAAACAATATATTCATCAGAATAATCATCCATTTTTCTTTTTTGTATTCTTTTAATATATTCAGGATTCATTGAAGTGTTTCCCTTTGAATGTTTCTTATATCTTCCTCTGCTAAGGTGTGAAACTGACTGCACTCTGTATGGCAGAGCGCCAGTACATCATCACACCATTATAATATAGCCATCTCGTTTTGCTAGCGGGACTGACAAGATCCGTCTCAAAAAGCCTCTTGGCTAAATCATGACGACGTGGTCAGATGCAAATTTTATGTTATTTTTTTAATTTATTTTTTAAAGAGAGAAAAAATGATCAGCTGAATCTATTCAGTAACTGTAAACCAGTCAGTGGCTACCGATACTGAAACATCAAAGATTATTGAAGTTGTTTAAAAATCTCTGGATGACTTCGTTCTGTCCTGCTGCTGATCTTTTTTTCTAGCCCCCCTTTTCAACACTTTAAAACACTTTTAGCCAGATCTCTCTTTTGCGTGCTGTCTTGTTCTTACTTTATTCCCTCCATCTTCTAACGTTCCAAGCCTCCTCACATGGATAAAACACATCCAGAGCAAACAACATTAATCTGAGAAAAGTTTTACCCCTGAAGAGTCAACTCTCATGCATTTGCACTAGCAGGGGCCACACACATTGACAATGTGAACTGAAATGAAATTATGTATCTTTTCTTTTAATCTATTCTTGGCTGAAAGAACGAATACAGCTATTCCTGCATATATTTGACACTGTGTTACAAGATTTACAAGGAACTTTTGCATTCTGTAAATGTACTTGTTAAACCCAAATTTTTAACTATAACTGGACCTTAGGAGGCAGGAAGAAAAAAAGACTTTCACAGGGCACAGATATCAGTCATGGAGAAGAAATCCCAATCCACAACGACTCTGTTACAGCCCATAAGGTTCGTAAGAGGTGTTGCTAATGTCCTGGTACCACGCAATCTATTACAACCCCAGATTTTCTTTGTCCATGCCTTGAGTGGCAAGAGCTCACTGTGGCATCTAGATAACCATCACAATATAAAGCATGTGGTCATAATGTGAAAGCGTATTATTTTATCTTAATATTTCTTCAAGACCACACAATAGTTCATAAATATATTTCGTTTATTAAACCATAGAGCTGTACATCCATATTCAGTGGCTGTAAAGTGCTTGTGTAATGAGTTAATATCCAAGTGATGTAGTCTGGATCAGATAAACTTTGTTGGCTTGACCTTTACAGACCTTGACAGAATAACTGGATTAAGGGCACGGATGAAAAATCCATTTTAACAGAAATATTGTATTCTCCCTGTTTTCTGTGTTTATGCATCTGCAATTTCTTCTATTTAATATCATGCATCTATTGTACAGTGATTGCATTTGCACTGGTATAGATTAACAGCATATCCTTGTCCTATTGTGATGTGATGTGCAAACTTTTTCAGTGTAACACAGTGGGCCACAACTGGAGTGGAATACACCAGTCACACATCTCACAGGTTTAGTCCCATTCATACATGGCTTCATGCATCTCGGGCTTTTAAGCCGCACCTCATATAATACCCATCAGTGGGTTTTAACTATGGATTTTAAGCTTTTAAGGGCAAACTCCACCCACCCGCAAGTTTCCCTATGGGAAGGAAAGCCATCAGTGATCACCATCAGCTCTGTCATCACAGTCTGGCAGTGTTGAATTACACAAGCCACAACAATCACACTCCAGCCTTGAGTATGAGGAGCACTAGAGGAGGTTAAGATTTTCATGCTAAATGCCTATATGGCATATAAATTCTTCATCTTTTGTTCAAATTTGTCATTCAAAAGAATTGTGATGTTTGAGAATGTTTTCCTGTTCTTCCTGGTATTATACAGTCATGACTACACATTAATGATAACAGAGAAGCGCCCTGGAGCTGTTCAGATAAATTATTGCAGTGTATTTTACAATGTGAGGGTCATTATCTGCTCTAACAGTTCCATTTGCAGTGGCCCTGAAGCTGCACATTTTAGATATGATACATCATCACACAGGACAAGCAATTAAATTGATCATATTTTTTTTAAGTCAGTCAAAATTTGTGCTTTTTACCACTGCCACTACAAAACAAACACGCTGAAGTTGCCACCTGCGACCTGTGTCCTCTTTCTTTGGCATGGAAATGATAAAAGGGAACACCATGACAATGTCAAGATTTTAAATAATGTGTTGTAACAAGTACACCTTTTTAGTATGACTGTAAGAATTTAAATGCTAGATTGATTTTTTTTACTCCAGATAAAATGCTGTTGCAGTTTGTGCAATTTAAATTTTGGATTGTGAGATAAAGAAGCTTTATATTTAATAAACAACCACTTACCATCAACACTCGAGCAGATTTAAGGCTTTTCTCTGTCTGCGTCTCATGTTTCCTGTTGCATGTCTCTTTGTCCTCTGTTTCCCCTGAGCTATTAAGAATTAGTTCTGCTTGGAGCAGTAGTTGTGATTTAGCTTGACATGTTATCATCAAAATCCAACTTTCTTTTTTGGCTGCAGACACCATATCAGCATGCCAGCTGTAATTTCTGACATTGTTTTTTTCCCTGAATCAAAAACCCAGTAGAACATCCATGTTGCCCCAGGCTGCAAATCCCTCGGGATCTAATAATTTTATTTCATTTTTTGAGGTTGCACCTCTACTGTGGCATATCTGCCAACAAACCATGGCCCAGGTCATTGATAAAAATGCTTATCTGTCAGCTCCCAGAGAATGTGCATGTGTGAATAGAATATTGCTTTTCATGCTGATAAGCCATGATAGAACAGGCTGCAGAGCTGGTTGGCCAAACCGACTGCCTCAGAAAGTTTTACAATTGATATTAATCCCTTCTTTCAGTCCATATTTCAAGTTTCTGAGGGGAAAAAAACCCTTTGGATGCAAATTTAATAAAGAATGCATTAAAGAGTGGGAGATTTTTACGTTTTAGCTGAATATTTATCATTATGAGTGAAAAGGGGGGGGATTTGGTGGGAGAAATGTTTCACGGTGCCACTAAAATTGAGGTTCCGGAGTGAAGCTTAATGCGATTGTACTGGAGCCAAATTAGCTCTTCTCCACATAAAGCGCATCAATTTCAGCCGTCTTCGCTTATTTCATAATCCCTTTTACTTTCACCCAAGCGATCATTTGCATACAAAAGGCGAGCAAGCACCTATTATCTCCGAAAACACGTACATTTTCTCAGCCTCCTTTATTCTTTACATTCAGGATTATAATTGCACTTGAGTTTTGTATCTGCGCAGGATAATCCTCCTTATAATATTAAATTAATAATACTTTATTGTTGGGTTTCTTTCCCCAGAGTCTGCTTTTCGTCAAACAGAGTTCCGAGATGTCCTTGGGCTTTGCTGCAGAGCTGTCATTTCCAAGAGATCCCGTCTCTGGTCTCCGGACCTAGGTCCTGTTGCTCTCCCTCTGCCCTCGCCGCCTGTCTCCATCTCCGACAACAGAATGTCGTCTGACCGGTCTCTGTGCATCTCCTGCATGCTTTCCTCGTACGTGGGCAAATATTTCACCTCATCATAGGCTGGCAGGTTTGGAGAGACGAAGTCCTCGACGCTGTATTCGGGGTACCTGTCCAACAAGGAATCCTGGGATGCCGATGTGTGCCCGTGAAAGAGGGAGGGCTCCTCAGTGTGGTCTCGGTTCTGGAGTCGGCGGGGCCGAGGGCAGACGATTCGCTGAATGAAGTAACCCATGGCAAAGAGCAGTAACAGGATCAGGATGCCCGACAGCTTCCGCGTAAACCAGCCGACATTGTCGATGAATACGTGGAACGGGAGCTTGCAGCAGCGCACCGCGGCGCCGGCGCTGCCGTTCCCGGCGGGGATGGACGTGCAGCACTGCTTGCCATCGAGACACTCCTCGCAGATTTGGAATGCTTGACAAGCCGAGATCAAGCATGCTGATAAGAGGGTGCCAGTTGTCCTGCCACCGCCCAGCAGACGGGGCTTCATGTCTGGATCGCCCAGGATGGAAACGCAGCCAAATGCGCACGTTGGGTCTGCCGTGCGTGCAATGTTGGAAGTCCGCTCAGGTGTTGCAGGGTTGCTTTGCTCTCCAGCCGAGCCCTAATCCAGTGCTGTAACAGTCTTTGCAGCACGGAGCGGGACAGCAGGTGCCCCCCTCTTCAGGACGACCTGTCTGCTGTGTTGTGGGCGATGGGAGTGGAGCTGCATCAGTATCTGCAGGGAGCAGTGATGACAATCATGAATAATCTTACATCATTATGATATGAGGACGTTTTTATTAGGTTTCCGACTTGTTCTCACAGCAATAGAAATAATCTAGTTGTGGATGGTATTCCTGAGATCCAGAATGAAAGTTGGAAGGAAACTGAGGACAAAGTCAGGTGTTTGATTAATGAGAAACTTCACCTTGATGGTAGTCAGATTGT
>JAVQJG010144386.1:0-11349 GCA_036024015.1 Craterocephalus amniculus
CAGATTGTGATACTAGTTTCCGGATATCTGACTACCTTTTTAAACCGCGGATAAAAGTGAAATAAAACTGCACTTTTCCACATCTGACAACAGTTTACTTAACTGATCCTGAAGCTTCGTTGGTGATTTGTGGCACAAAATTCACGGAGACGCCAGTAATGACTCACGTGGAAAATGATCGGACTGTGCAGCTCATCTAACAGCTGCTCTTAAAAACGGATCATTGCATGTATTCAATAGATTGTAAAGTTGTATGTTGAAGCACTGAAAAAACTCTGTGTGGCGGACTTTATTGACCGGTACCAGCCTACCGCTGCCTGTAGAGCCGGAAAAAACCCTGCGACCCGGCGCGTTTCCCTATGTAGGAGTATAAACACACAGAGGGTCTGCGTAGCCTCTGCGGGTCCCGCCGCACGGAGGCTACGTGCGAGTATAAACCAGCCTTTACGGTCTCCCTCCCACTTTAAATTAATCTGGACATTTAAATGATCATATTATACAGCAATGAGTTTTCATTACACTATGATTATGTCACTATTATTAGTACAAATAAAGTAAAATGGAAATAAAAGCTGCTTAAGTTTAGGGTCAGGATTTGTTCATTATGTTCATTGTTTGTACATTTTTTGGATATGCATTAAGAAGACTGTACAAGAGGATAAGAGTAATGATAAACCTCAACACGCCGGCACTGTACTGATAAAAATCAGAGTTACATATGCAGTTAAGACTGGCAGAAAATACTGCCAGCAAAGACCATGTGGTGGCATTAAGCCATTATAACACTTTCTTCTTTGTTATTATTGGAACCAAATATATATCTTTTAGTAATTTCCTCTTCCACTATTTTATAACTGTTCTTCTCTTTCAGCTGAAGATGAGAAGATGGACACTACTTCACTGACAGAGGAGAAAAAAGGTTTTTACGCACACTCACACACACACACACACACACACACACACACACACACACTCAGCACTGCAAAGATGCAAAGACAGTTATGGAGATTCTGACCTGGATATCAGTTGAAAAATCATATTGTAGATTTACTCTCCAACATTTCATGTTCGTCATTACTAATGCTTATCCTTATGACATAAAATTAGCATTGCCTTGTACTCAAGTTGCTTTTTTTCTGGCAGAACAAAAAGAAGAGAAGGACGGCGTGAAACCAGAAGAGTCTGGCAAACTGCAGAATGGAGAGAACACTAAGGAAGGAGGAACAGCTGCGCCCGTGGTTAACATCAGCGAAGAGAAGAAGAAAGCCACCAAGCAGAGGTTCATGTTCAACATTGCAGACGGAGGATTCACAGGTGGACACCTCTTCCTCTCCCTCCTCTTTCTCTCAGTTTCATTTCCGTCTGTTCTGACCCATCTGCCCTCCTTCCCAGAGCTTCACTCTCTGTGGCAGAACGAAGAGAGAGCCGCAACAGTTACGAAGAAAACTTTTGAGATTTGGCATCGCCGCCATGACTACTGGCTGTTGGCGGGTATCATACAGTATCCTTTCAAAGAAAAAATGGTTGAACTCACTCTCATGAGTTATTGTCTTTCTATAAATGAAGGTAAATCTATAAGAGGATGTTTCAGAGGAGCTTCTTGACAACTTTGCAGAAAAAGAGGCAAAGAAAAACTGTCACCACCTAAGTGAAGTTTACAAACAAGTGTCACTTCAGGCAGCCACACATATCAAAAAATATTTCATACATTTACAATAAAATGCTAAGAGACCTTTAGTCATTAATGTAAGCACTGATGCAAAAGCAGTAAGGTGTGGTGAACAAAACATTGGACAAAAGGACTTAATATTTAGCTTTTTATGCCACCTAATAATCAAAAGGTGCCAGGCTCACCTATGATACTAATCCTTTAAATCAACTTAGTCATATATATATTATTTTACTTTTAAAAGGGGTTGAGAAGTCATTCAAGTTTTTTAGAGATCCTGTCCCCCTTGTACACTGATCGGAGACAGTGGTGTTGTTATTCTTGATCATGATGTCTCTCAGACATGGCTATGCTCGATGGCAAGATGTTCAGAACGATGTGCGGTTTGCCATCATCAACGAGCCCTTCAAAGGGGAGATGAGCAGAGGAAACTTCCTGGAGATCAAGAACAAGTTTCTGGCGCGCAGGTTCAAGGTGAAACGAGTGGCTGAATTTAGTATCTACACAGTCTGTTTTTGTTGTTTTATTCATGTCTTACTGTTGCTGGTCTCTTTTTTTCTTGCAGTTATTGGAGCAGGCGTTAGTGATTGAAGAGCAGCTGCGCAGGGCTGCCTACCTCAACATGACTGAGGACCCAGCTCACCCCTCCATGGCCCTCAACACCCGCTTCAGTGAGGTAGAGTGTCTCGCCGAGTCCCATCAGCACCTCAGCAAGGAGTCCATGTCTGGAAACAAGCCTGCTAATGCAGTGCTTCATAAAGGTAAAAACATGCAAGATCAACAGAACACAGAAAGAGTTCCCTTGTACTTTACTTTTAAAGTACTCAAGCCTTTTCAGGTCTCATTAAGAAAAGTGAAAGAAGAAACGGGTGGAGAATTTGGTGAATCGTGCACAGAAACTGTGAAATGAGTCAATAATCAGCGTTTTCCCAAATCATGATGATTTGATATCACTCTGGGTGGACTTAAACCTTGTTGGGGTACATGTCTGAAGCTTTCACAAGGTCATTTCATACATTTTCATTATTTCGTACTTGTATTTACATTGTTTATTATGATCCTCATAAAAATGCATTCCTGAAAGAAGTTGAGGCACTTAGTCAGCCATCTCAACACGTGCACAACTTGTTGTTGAGATCTGGGTGGTGTGCAAAAAAACCCCCGTCGATGAATCATCTCATTTCATCAGCCCTCTGAGCGTATGGTTTGGACATTTGCTTGCATATTTAATTTACCATTAGCCAATCTCTCTTTATTCCAGCAAGAAATTAAACCAAAGTGAAAGACGCTCACAAAAAGATAAAAGGAAGTAGAAAACTACAAACTACAAAAGGATAAAACAACAAACTAAAATGGCGAAAAAAGGCAGAAGTTAATGAAGTGCCCAAATGCAAACAGAGAAAGAAGAGAGAATGGTCCCTCAGCAACCTGAGCCAATACCAGTACTGTATCTGCAGTAGGTAAAAGGATGAACTCTTTTAAACCCTAACCCACGAAAAACTAGCTAAAAAAGACACATTTTTATAATCTGAAGTATTTATTTAGCCCTTGAACAAAGTGTGTAAGGAAAAAAAAAAAAATTGGGGGGGCTATATCTACCATGCATCACCATGTGACAAGTCAAGATTAATTTAATGCAGTCTCCTGTTTCCTGTCGACCATTACCATAAAGTGATGCAAAATGTCTCAGAAACATATGTATCAAATATGATACATTTGGCTTTATAAGGTTAAAATGAAAAATTTCCGCTGACAAATAACTGATGTTAATGTTAAAGCTAACAGTAAAGTTTCTCATGTTTGAGCTAGAAACTTTAGAGATTTCAGCCGTGCAACACTTTCACAGCTTTTGTTCAGTTGCAAATTAATATGGACCCGGCAGTGTCCTTGTCACAATGATCTCATGTGATGAAACGTGGGCAGAAACAACCTCCAACTTCTCTATTTTCTCCAGTTTGGTGTGATCAAGGAGACAAATGATAATGGGAAAGCTTTTATGTGTACTGAGAAATATAGTTTTAAAAAGGGAACCATTTTAAATGCCAAAAACTGTGTGTATAATGTCACAGGCTTGGATTTGCATAAGAGGAGATTAACACACTGCTCAACATGTACAGTTTACCTCATAATTTCTCATTATTGTCTTGTCTTCAGTTCTCAAACAGCTTGAGGAACTGCTGAGCGACATGAAAGCCGACGTCACTCGCCTCCCGGCAACCATCGCCAGAATACCCCCCGTGGCTGTGCGGCTGCAGATGTCCGAGAGGAACATCCTCAGCCGACTGGCCAGCAGGGGCCCAGAGGTCACGGCCCAGAACCAGTCGCAGGCCTCACAGCAGCTGCAGGTGCCACGCTGACCAGCCCCTCGCACATTTCTCAACCGCGGCTAGTCGCTCACCTCACCGCCATGTAGCAGACGTCCTCCCCCTCAACTACCATGTATAGCACAGTCAGGTTAGTTCTCGCTCTGCACTGACGACTCCTCTCCGGACTCAGAAGAGCATCAGCTCTACTGCTGGGCTTTGTTTTGGATGGACTGCAACTGTAGATAAACGGTGGATTATCCGGAAGCATCCTTTCTCTCATCTTGACGGACCGAATTCAGACGTTTCTCCTCCTTCTGGGGTCGGATTCAACTCTCGTGTTGTAAGCACTGAACTGCAGGCAGCTCCTCTGACCTGTCCTGACAGCAGGGTCAAATGTGTGTTAGTAACATTATGTATGATGACGCAGAGGACAGACTGAGCAAAGGCAGCATGTTTGGAGTATTGGCGCTTTGTAGTGACTTTTGGATTATCTATGAATTCAAGGGATTTTATTGTGCTCATTTTCACCTTTAGGAACTTGTGAAACGACCAACATTTTGTTAGAAGTCCTTTATGTTTATTGTCCTCACCTGTATGTGTGCGTCAACAGAACGTGTGTATGTGTGTGTGTTTCTCGGATGTGTGTGTGTGTGAAACAGGGCATATTGATGTGCGTCTCTACTGCAGAGTGCCCCGCCACTGACGAACTGTTACCGTCACTTCTGCATTGGTCAGTCTCATCTGTTACCTCTTCTTGTGTCCGAACCTTTACCTGCCCTGTCAAGTGACCTGATCTGGGATCAGCTATCCATGCACACACCCAAACCAGCACCTTGACATTCCTAACTGCACCACAGATTCGCTCCCTGAGAAGTTTCCTGTAATACAAAAAAATAGCTCCAAAGGTACAGGGGACGGCTTTGAGAATGATGGCAATCTTATTTAATTTCTTACAGTCTATTATGTTGTTCTCCATCATGAAATATTATTATTGTTACCACCTTGTTGTTTTTATTGTTGCTGTTTGTTTTTATTGACCATAATAAAAAGTCAACAGTTCCTCGACCTTTCGTCTTTCTCCCTTTTAGTTTCATTCATCTTGTTCAGATGGGTGATTATATTGAAAGAAAAAAACTTCAATTATATTGAAAGAAAAAGAAGTAAAACTTTATGGTCCTGTGCATAGACTCAGCAGTTCTTTAAAGGAGGAAAGAAAACCATTTTCACCAAGTTAAACAATGTTTTTAATGCTTAATAATGTTTTTGAAGTTTGCAGTGTTAAGAGAACCAATGATCCTTGCTTTGGTAAGTAAGTTGTTGGATACTGGTATTTGTTTTGGAAAGTGTAAATGTTCCCACCATACACAAGCCGTGCACAAAGTGCACAAACATACTTTGCATTCAAGCCTTGGAAAGATGAGGTGACATTTACATAGACGCAAATAAGATAAAGGCAAGAGAGCCGCTGCTTATGGAACAGATCCGGAGAGGAAGAAACTGGGCACGAAGGGGACAGGAACACACACATTTACTCCCAAAGATAGTGTGGTAATTAAGACAAATTGGAGAAAATTATGGGGTGGGAAGACTGACTGGGCTGAGCCTTGATACCTTATCTTAAAAGAGTTGGAAGCAAAGCATGAGCCAGGCTGAGTTACAGGAAAAGTACAGCTAACCTGAACTTCGACTCAGAAATGGATGAAGTTATATTCGTGTGATTTAACATTTTTAAGGAGTTTGTAATAGAAGGTAGAGAAAGTGAACGTGTCCTCACGCAGCATCTGACCGGAACGTGAGCTTGTTTCCCCCCAGTCATCTCAAGTGCTACCAGGAGAGAAGTGTCCATACAATGTCTTTTAGGTGAGTTTGTGTTTTCACTTATTCTTCCGGTTTATTTACTTGCCGACATTTCTTTCACCAGAACGTTTTAGCGTTACCTCTGCCTTCTTCCGATGATGCTGTCTTATTTCCAGTAATCCTTTCATTTTTAAAATGTCGTTTCCATTGTGGTTACCGTCCTCCAGACCGTTTATCTGTATTTTAACATTTCAAAGTTGCAAATACGTAACGAAACTTAACAAAATTGTGCCATGAGCCAAGGATTAAGGAAAGCACATCTAGAGCGTAAATATTCTTAAAGTAATTCCCAAAATGACAGATGACATGATTTAAATCATAAAATTATTTTGATTTATTTATCACAGTTACATTTAAGTAATAATTCCTGAAAACTGTGGAGATGTAAGATGAAATACAAATGAAAATATAAAAAGAATCACCTGAAGGATATTTGTGGCATGGAAACAGTACATGAAGCCGTCTCAATGCATACATTTGCATTTTCTGCTCATAGACCGGTCAAACACCTTCATAGAGATGCGTTCAGCCTAAATACCTAAACTGTTTTGAAATAAAATTCCAGTTTAGCGATGTCTAAAATATTTTTTTTCCCCAAACAAAAACAAAGGTATAGTTTCTAAACATGAAAGAATGAGCCAATCCTTGTGTGTCAGAAACAGATGCCAAAGAACAATGGGCTTAGTCAATTAATATAGTAACATTATGGAAGTACTCCGATTCTTTACTTGGGAAAACTACCAGTGAACCAGTGGAAAAATAAACCATTACATGAAAAACCCACTCAAGTAAACTTGATACTTTGAAACAAAGTATAACTTGTAAGGATTGTGGTTGTTTGGACTGAGCAAACCTATGAGTGGTCCCTGGAAAAAAATGTTCCAGAATCCACTGCAATATTTTCGTGTTGGTGCTCACGCTTGGTTCGAGTTGCGTGGTGGATTGGAGGATTGTTTTCTTCTACACTAATAAGAAAACAAAACTATGCATGCTTGCTATTTTCATTTTATTCATTTTTAAATAATAACTGGTATTATCCAATTGGGCTCAAACTTCTTACTGCTAAGTATAAAGACAATGCAAATCTTTAAATATACTTTACTACTCTGTTTTATTACTGGATTATTACTAGTAGTTAATGGGTTGTTAGTGAAGCATCTGCATGCATGCAGGATTTTAATGTTAAAACTACTTGAGGTTAAGCTACTTTAAACAGATTCATTTTCAGTTTTATTTACATATAAATCTGAAGGGTGCTGGGATGATTAATGCGGTCAGAAAGAAAAAATCATAGAAGTTCAAAGCATGGATTTATTATTTGGTGCTGTTTTTCCGGAAAAAAAAATTGTATTTTTTGTCAAGTTTTATGTTGCATTCTTAAAGCGTCTTATCCAATATTTTGCTTCATATGAATGATGGGTCATTAAAGCAATTCAGGCTTCAAGAAAATGTATTACAGCAGAAAAAAAACATATTTTCCCCTAAAAATAGCATAAAATAAAAACACTGCAAGTAAACTACCCATATACAATACTTCAGTAAATGTACTTAATTCATTTGCACCATGTTTGAGACTTTCAACATGGTCTTCATTGCAGAACTGTCCATACAATAAAATCTTTCACGTGTTGTAACACAGTAATGCCTTGCATAATTGAGCAAAGCTGGGAATTATCTTTGTTGCTGCTCTGCGACTGTGAAGAAAAGAACTGAACGTGTGATAAGTACGTTTCTGCATTTGTCGTGCAGCTCGACAAGAGATGCACCACCATATCATGAACGTGAGAGGAAAATAATGCAAGCAGCAATGGCTGGCGTTAACCACGACGACACCTGCAGGGCTGCGCGTGTCTCTCTGTGTGCAGGGGGCGGGGTGACGCTACTGACTACTGCAGCTTTTAACTTTTCTCAACTCTTCCAACTCCTGTTTTCAGCTTTTTAAAGAACTTTTCCAACCAGTTATAAACCAACATTTTACATTTTTACTAAAACTGCCAGTCAGCAGCAGTTTTAAAGCACGAAGGGGGATTTGAAGTAAATAGAAAAATGCTTCTCAAGTGTCTTGTCTGTTGCAGGGATCATAAAATCCACTTTCCTGAAGCAGCTTGTGAAGCCCAGCCTTTGATCTTATGTGTTTCTGTCACTGTAGGAGGAGCAGATCTGTTTCATGCTTCATTGCGTCTCTTTCATGCTACACTGCAAGACATCAGTATGTTTTTGCAAGAAGAATTAGTGCAGATTATCTGTTTAATGTAAGTGTAAAATAGCAGTTTTCAGATATCAGCTCCATTATTTTAATGAAACGGACCCACCATTTCATACGCTTTACCAGCTGAAAGTGAAGCGCACACACTGCTGCGCATATAGTGTGGGGGAAGGTAGCGCTGCAAATGAGGAAGCGCTCTGTGACTTTGACCTTTGTGTGCTTTTGCGCACACTCGTACACACCTGGAAGTAAAGAACAGACGACAGGAGCAGAGAGGTGGGGAGGCAAAGAGGAGAACTGCTGCAAATACTCTGTGAGATGAAGTGGGGTCTTGCACACAGACAAAAAAAAAAGTTCAAACTGTTTGCTTTTCGGATGTTTCCCTGCTGTCACCACAGTGGAATAGCTGATTCACCAGTGAATGGAGCTGCTTGAAGCATCTCTGCTGCTTTATGGATTGAGATGTGCACTCACAACTTGAAATTATATACTTCTGAAACCGTCTCCGCTGTCAGACTCAACACGTTATTTTTGTGGTTGTCAATAAAAAAAAAAAAAGCAGCATCTCAGTTTGCTGGAGGAATTCCGGCCTGTCAGCTCATTTGTTCCTATCTCGTTTTCACTATTTTGTGAAAGGAGACGTAAAAAGGAAGGAAGAAGAGAGAGAGAGAGCAAGAGGAAGAGAGAGAGAGAACGAAACAGAGGAGGCGAGACAGACGAATACCGTGTGAACGTCTTGCCGAGTGTCAGTTTTCAGGAGCAGCTGAGGAGAGTAAGTGTTTACCTGCTTCCATACAGGGGTGGAGAAGATCTGGGTAGGAAGAGGAGTGAGTAGAGGGGAAGTGTCAGAGGGGAGGACTCTGCGGGTTGATGGATGTTTTGTTAATACGCTATAATGCAGCTAGATAGAAGTGACAGTTTTGATGTTCGATCATGAGATTTCTTTTTAAGAGGTCGAGTTATTCTGGGAAAGAGCGAGCGCATGATTATGACAGTGACATATCTTTAATTTAAGCATGCAAGAAAAGTGAGGAAGTACAAAGAAGAGACCACCCTCTCTGTCCTACACGGTCTTACCATTCAACAAACTTAAGGTTTGAGTCTGTGTGTGTGGCACAGGTTCAAGTGACTCTTCACCGAACGCTTGTCTTCTCTTTGGTCCCAGAAAAAGTGTGGAGACATCATGGTTCGGTGAGTCAAGACTCTGCTGGACGCTCCAGCGTGCCGTTTAGTCAGTCTGGTTTTGTTCTTTGTGTTTTGCACAAGGCACGGTGACAACTTCTCTGTTTCCATTCCTCCTTCTCTGTCTTTCGCCAGCTGTCAACTGCCTCTGCTCATCATGTGACATCTTGAATGCTCGACAATGTGTTTGAGAAATTATGTTGAAGTCTAGGATAATGTGTTCTTGTTCAGTGTAAAGGTCATTTTGCCTTGAGCTGTCACTTCTTCGTCACTGTGGAAGGTTTTCAGAGTACATGTGTAAAAAAGCTGACTCGTATGATCCAAGAGTTTAAACTCAGTTTAATAGGCTCAGCATGTGCACCAACTCTTTATTAACAAACACAACGTTTCCAAATTTGATTTACTTTTATAACCATACCTTTGCAGGGAAGCTTTTTTTTATTAAGCAGTTACATTGGAAATATCTACCATGGAATAAATAGGTTGCTGGGCTGCAGGTGACGATAGTAATGATGGATAAAGTTGTAACTTATAAAATAATGGAGAAAAAAAAGGAATAATATGTTTAATGTTTGTGGAAATAGTTACATAATAGTTGTTGAATGGGTTTTAAGACAGAATTTTCAAGATTTCTGAGCAAAAGAAGCATACAGGGGATAGTCAGCATATTAATTTACCAGGGATTTAACATAGAAACATTTATATTAAGGATTGTTTCCATTACCAACTGAAAAGAAAAAATAAAACACATGGCAAGTTTTTTAATTGAATATTTTTCATCTCTGTCAGTGATACCGAAGATTAATGCGTTAATTGTTGAAAAACATCTAAGAAATGTTGATAAATCTGTAAGAAAAGAGACCAGAGGCCGCAAAAAAAGGGAAAATGGAAATCAAATTCTCTGAACATAAAGCTTAAAGCGTATGATGGTTATCTGAAATAACAAAAATCGTTCTTTCCACTTTCTAATCAAAAATATTTGCTGTATTTGTGCTTTTACATTACAGTACATGTTTATAATTGTATGAGGAAGTTAAAGTCTTTTTTAGAAGTGTACGTGTCCATTGTTATTAACTGCTTAATATAATGCAGTTGTGCACTGGATGTAGCTATACTCATTGGGTGTGTTTTCTGATGCAGGTGGTTCCACAGAGATATCACGGGCCTGCAGGCTGAGGAAATTCTGAAGACTCGGGGTATTCATGGCAGCTTTTTGGCTCGACCCAGCAAGAAAAATGTTGGAGACTTTTCACTGTCTGTCAGGTATGAATTTCAGATTACAAAAGCAAAAAAACAATCTCTTTAAACATGGCCTTTGACTTCACAGCTCAGTTTATTGTTGTAGATACACACACCTGATGAGGTGAGAGCAACAAAAGAATTTACTTTTACAACTTGTCCATTTACATAATTTATTTTTCTGCAACCATAAAAGCCACTGGTTATTACAAAGATGAAGAGATGTGCTGAACATTTGAACACTCCCGGTTGATGGAATAAATGTTTTCTGCTAAACTCAATAAACACAAATTAGAATGGAATGTGTTATTACTATTCACAACATTACAGCTGAACGCCTAAGATCTTCATTGAATGTAAAATGCGGCTCACAAATGCGGGATAAAATAAAATGAGGCATGTACAACGTCATTAATAAACATCAGATAAATCTGATATGTGGAGATCTGAAACCTTTGCTCTTAAGGCCCAACTAATATAGATTGCTTGGTGGTAAGATAGAGTTTTATACTCTTCTCCAGCCTGTTGCTGGAAGCGATATAAAAAAAAAAAAGAATCACAATCCTTCACATTTAGACACGTAACTCATTCTGTTAAGTTACATTACGCTACAGATGTCTTCATGTTTTGATTTTATTGTTTGTAGCTATATAACTTACAGGAATATGAGTTCACATAAACGGGTTGTAAAGGCAGCAGCTGTGTGGGTGAGTTTTATAATCCACAATACTTGAAGAAAAAATGTTCAGAGAGCTTTTGATGCAGAGCATAAATCTCTGAGATAAAAGCTAAACGCAGAAAGAAGAGAGTTTTATTTTTCATCTGCAATGTTGCTATTTAGAGAAAAAAGAAGATAACACATATATATATATATATATATATATATATAT